>PVJH01007444.1:0-92949 GCA_004026705.1 Nesogale talazaci | reverse complement strand
TAATATTTAGAGATAAATTTTCTTCTTATGTCAACAATTATATTCCCATATCTACCTTTAAGTTGGCACAAGTTAATTCTCTCCTATGAATTTGACTTTAAAATTGTTCTCTTGTTGAAATTTTGAATTATTTCCATTTATTTGACATTGGAAACCATCTTTCTTATATATTCCTAATTTTTTTAAAACTTCCTCTGAATATTTCTTTAGGATACATTAATAGCAGGAGAAATTGCTAAGTCAATGTTTTGCACATTTTTACAAGACTTATCCCATGGAAATTATTTTTTAACAATCTTTACTTCATCAGCCATATAAGAAAGGTCTTCATCTAACTCAGTTCACAGCACAAGTCCTGTGAGGTTTTTAATATATATATATATATATATATCATTGTTGTTTTAATTTGAATTTGTTTTGTGTAAAGTCAGTTGATATTGACTTATATGAAATTTATTTTTGTTGTTGAGAATATACATAGAATAACAGCCATCGATTCAACAATTTCTGCGTGTATACTTGATAACTTCTGATTACACAATTTGAGTCATGCAACTCTTCTCACCCTCGCTTTCTAAGTTGGCACTGAAGCCACTCTTGAAGGTCACCTTTCAGCCCAATCATAGACTGGCTTATAAAAGGAATACTATCACCCACGATTAGTGTGCTCCCTTAAACAATCAACTTTATGAGATCCGAGGGTCAGCATTTACCTGTAAACATAGATGAGAGGACAGAGAGGATGGGAAGCTAGAAAGAGAGCAAATAGAATGAAAATATAATAATGAAAATGCTGACTTATTATGAAAATGGGAAACAATATTACGCAACCATTTGCATCGACTTGTTAAATGAGAAGCTAAGTGGCTGTGTAACATCTCATCTAAAACAAAACACACTATCTGTTTAATAAAGAACTTGGCACTCTCTCTCCTGCCTTTCTCCTGCCCCTGAGCGTGGGACACTCTCGGCTCCTCTCCCTCATCATGTAGTCTCCTCTCTTGCCTCTCTCTCCACGTGGACCAGCAAGCTGGGCAGAGGTGAGTGTGTGTTAAAATTGGATGTATGGAATTCATTTAAATAGGAGAGCAACTGGGTCAGTTTTGTGTTTCAAGATACAGTATCACTAGTCAACCTGTGGGGTGGAGGACGGAGCTCTCTCAGTCAGGGGGACACCTGGACAGGGAACCAGAGAAATGAAACCTGCAGGAGGAGAGCAATCACAACTTAGAGGGAGAATCTTAAGCCTTTTAAGACTCCATATTTTTTCTGATTTGATTTTGCTCCCCTTGAAATGATGTTTTCCATCAGGAAAAGCACTTGAAATTATTTTTTTAATTTAAAGTATTGGAAGTAGGTGTACAAGAGTACAAATTAGGTATTAGGAATTCAATAGTAAGACACATATGTCCCAAGGAGTCCCTGGTGCCTGAATTGATCGAGGGAGACCTGTTCAGTCCATTGCATTCAGTCACATAGGCCTGAGTATATGGCCACATGCACTAAAATGGAACCGCAGTTTCCCACTAAATCCCAAAGATGGCAAGGAAAGGTGGATGCTGTATATCCCCTACATTACAAAAGAGTTAACATACATGGGAGATAGCATCTTCAGGTTTGGGTAACTTGAAGAGACTGGATTGAAGAGAAGCATATGGCAATATCAAAACCCAGGTTTGTAGTCTATGCATTGAAATGAATCATGAGTATTTCTTTAATTTGAGTGAAGGGATCCAGAAAGAAGCCCGCTGTGGAAGGGAAAAGATAAGCTTTAGAGCGGTATGTTTGTTTATGTTATTACTAGCAGCCTTGGAAACAGTTTGAATCCTGGGACTAGATATCTTCACCCAGCATCTGTGCCGATCCGCTTGATCAAGATCAGTGGTCTTGGAAACCGAGAGGCAAGAACAAAAGTAAAATGAAAAAATAAAACAATTGACACAAACGGTAAGTATGAATCCAGGCTTAGCTAAATGCAGGTACACATTTATCATGCCCCAAATCTGTATTCAGGAGTGAAAAGAGGGCAGGAGGATGCTATACTTTTAAAAGACTGAGTTTCCAGTATTACATCCTTACTAAAATATCTTGTTTATTTGTTAGCTGCCACATCAGCCCCCAACTTATGGCTACAAATATGTATGAAGTAAAATTGCCACATAGTGTTTTCATGGTAAATCACCAAGCCTTTCTTTCACTGAGCTGTTGGGTGAATTGGAACCGCCGACTTCTGAGTTAACTGCAAATCACAAAATGGTTGCCCCACTCAGGCAAACATTGGTTACCTGCTATCAAGTCAAATCCAACCTTTGACACCCATAAGTTTGACAGAAAAAAAATATTACCTGGTCCTGGGTCATCTTCACAATTCATATCGTCACGTAAAATTTGCAAGTCGTGGATATTTTTGGCATGTTTGGGTCCATTGGCTGATGTCTTGTTCCGGTACATTTCAGTGGTAGATCGCCAGGCTTTACTTCCTAGTCTGCTTTATTCTAGAAGGTTGGCTGAACCCGTCCACAACGGGCAATTCTGCTAGTATTTGAAACACTGATGGCACAGCTTCTAGCATCACAATAGCACACAAATCTACCACACTACGAGAAATTGATAGACAGATGGTGGGTTGCGTTGGCAGCGCTGCACAACATCCAGGTATAATTGGCCTTTAAAGCCCCACAGCTGAGTATAGTTCCTGGCACACAGCAAATTGAGTAATAGGTGTAGTTTAATTGAAATGGGTTCACTGTCAGTCTCAATCAACTCTGTTGTTCTCCCCTTTGGACCCTTTGATTTCTGTGATCTGATATCACTGGCCTAACAACTAATTTCCATAATCACTGCTTTGGAGGAACCCAGCCTAAGAGAAATAAAGCTACAATTGCATTCCATTTTCATCAGGCTGGAAGTCAGGATTCTTCTAGGCTCCTTATTTCCTTTCCCATCTCTATTCTGCTTGCAAAATGGGTACCTGATTTGTGACCTCCCTGACGAAGGTAAGCGTTTCTATAGTGCTGCATCTATTTCCACGTAGAATCTGACAAGCCAGGATTCTTCTTTTTTGTCATTACCAGCTTCTTAGCTGCTCAAGCAAAAGCAGCTCATTGTGGCTTCTTGTTCAGCCTCAGGTAAATAGGCCAGTGCCTCGGGAAGGCATGGCTCTAGATCAATAATGGAAGGGCCTGCCACTGCCACCCAAGCAGCTCTGGGGACCTACGGGCCCTCCTATTTAATGGGTCTTGGGGAAAATCCAAGACAATGGGCTTAGAGGGCAGGAGGGGGAGGCGGGGGGGGGGGGCCTTGGAGGGGACTTGTAAGAGGGCAAGGTCTAAAGAGAACAGCACGCAGGAAGTTCAGAACACAGATGACCGCTCGTTCTGGTAGCTCCCAACACCCAGGGCTATTCTCAAGCTCTCATTTAGCCTGGTGATGTTACAAGCCATTAATCATCCACTACTTGCTACACAGCAACTGTGCGGATGCTGAAGCTCCATGATCAATTAAAAACTCACCCTTGCATAGGAATTGGCCTGGTTTTCTAACCCTTCAGGCTGTCAGGCCATGAAGGGAGGACGCTGCCTTTGTTCTCCACATGAGAGCCCAGGAATGCTTGTGTGCCCCTGACGGCCAAGCACCCACAAGAGAAGCAGACCTAACTCATCAGAATAATCAACCTTTTCTTGGTTGCTAGATAGTGGGAAAGAGGAGAGGTGGGGGAATGCTATATATACTCCACCATGTACCTGTGTATCCCTCTGATATGTGACAATATTTCCTCTTTTCCATTAATACTGAAAACATTATTAGACACCTCATTTGTCATGCTGCAGAGGCTTACATGTTGCTCTGATGCTGCGGGCTATATCAAATCCCAGCAGGGTCATCTCTGGTGGACAGGTTTCAGAAGCGTTTCCAGGCTACGACAGTCTATGGAGAAAGACCTGATCTATTTCTGAAGAAAAAAAACCAGTCACTGCAAGCCTGATGCAGAACATTGCTGACTATGCTTCTTCTAGACATGTCTTCAGTAGGGACCCATCTCTGTGGGGGGGGGGGAGGTAATCATGTTTGGTGAATAGAGGCCTGGCTAGGGTATTGCGAGAGGGACATGGTGAGGGGCGCTGGCACGATGAGCACAAAGGTGGATTTGAGCACATCCGTGATTGCGAGGAGGATGCAGGACCAGGCAAGGCTTTGTTCAGGTCGCCGTGAGCTGGAGTCGACACAACTGCAATTACATTCTCTCTGTCTCTCTACAAGGGACTTCCTAAAAGTCCCATCTTCCCACAAGCTGTCCCCCCATTTCATGATTTGTCTATCCGTTTGTCTGCCAGCCAGCCGATCAGTTTGTCTAATTTTCTCTCCACCAGCCTAGGCATGGGTGATTCAGAGATCAAGCAAACACAACCATTAGCCTAAAGAATAAAATGTTGTTGTTGTTGTTGTTAAGTGCTATCGATTTCCATTTTGACATGTAGTGACCCCCAAGTACAACAGAACAAATCACTGCCTGGTCCTGTGCCATTTCTGCCCCCCCCCCAATTATTATGTTTGAGCCCCTTGTTGTAGCTACTGTATCAATCCATGTCATCGAGGGTCTTCTGATTTCTCATGCTCCTCTACTTTTCCAAGCAGGATGCCCTTCTCAGGGACTGGACCCTCTTGACAGCATGTCTAAGGTACATGAGAGAAAGGGTTGCTACTATTCTTGCTTTTACAAAACATTCTGGCTGTACTTCTTCAGTGAGATTTTTGTTCTTTTCACCTGGAAGTCCATGCATAGTACTGTCAATATTCTTCACCAGCACTATAATATCTATACAGAGATTCTTCTCCAGTCTTTGTTATTCGATGGCCACTGTTCACAAACAGTTGAATAGCATGTCTTGGGTCAGGTGCACATTAGTCCTCAAAATAGCATCATTGCTTTCCGATATTCATAAAGAGGTCTTTTACAGATTTACCTAATGCCTGAATGTTGTTTCCAGAAGTATTGATTGTGGATCCAAGCAAGACAAAATCCTTGACTGCTTCAAACTTTTCTTTAGCTATCATGGTGTTACCTATTCATCCAGTTGTTAGGATTTAGGCCTTCCTTACATGGAACTGCAATCCATACTGAAAGCTGCAATCTTTTTTCTTCATTAGCAAGCACTTCAGTCCTCCTCATTGTCATAAAGCAAGGTGTGCCATCTACTTGTTGCAGGCTGTTAATAAGACTTCACCCTATCCCAATGCCACCTTCTTCTAGATTTAATCCAGTTCATTTGCTCAGTCTACAGATTGCATGAGAATGGTGAGAAGATATAACCCTATTGTACAATTTTCTTGATTTTAAGCCATGAAGTATTCCTTGTTCTGTTATCAAAGTTGCTTTTTGATACATGTATGAGTTTTACATGAACACAATTAAGTAAAATTTGGGATTGTGCTTATGTATGGTAAAGAAAGCTGATGGTGCATGGCTTTCCAAAGATATAGTATAAAGGCTTGAAGATAAACAAGCGGCCATCTAGCTGAGAAGCAACAAACTCACATAGAAGGACACCAGCCTGTGTGATCATGAGGTGTCAATGGGATCAGGTATCAGGCATCTAAGACCAAAAAAAAAAAATCATACTCAATATGAATGGGTGGGGGGGGGGCATCCTGGAGTAGAGACCTAAAGCCCATCTGTAGACAATTGAACATCCCTTCACAGAGGGGTCACAAGGAAAAGATGGCCCAGTCAGGGTCCAGTATAGCACCGATGAAACACACAACTTCCCTCTAGTTCGTTGATGCTTCCTTCCCCCCACTATCATGACCTCAATTCTACCTTACAAATCGGATTAGACCAGAACATGCACACTGCTACAGATAAGAGTCCAAAATACAGGGAATCTAGGATATATAAACCTCTCAGGGCCAGCAATAAGAATAGAAATATCAGAAGGATTAGGGAAATGTGGGGATAGGAAGGCGGAATTGTTCACAAGGCAGCTCAATATATAACGTTCTCCCAGAGGACAAACAATGGAAAAGTGGGTGAAGGGTTACAGCGGATGATATAAGATATGAAAATAATAATCTATAACTTACCAAGGGTGGAGGCAGGGAGGATGAGCAGGGGGAGGGAGTAAGAAAAATGAGGAGCTGATAGCAAGGGCTCAAGTAGAAAGAAAATACTTTGAGAATTATAATAGTAGCATAAATGTAGACGTTCTTATATGATGGATGGATGTATGGATTGTGATAAGAGGTGTAAGTGAGAGGTTGAGATGGAGCCACAAAGAGGAGAGAGAGCTTAGTTGGGGATAAAAAACAAAGACATGCTTTATTGGAGATAGGGAAAAACTTTGGGGAAAGGAAAGGACAGCAGAGAAAGGGTCAGGGGCATCTTGAGCTCCTGGGTGAGTTTTGAAGCCTGAGAGTTCAGGCCAACAGGACATATATAGGGCTTGAGCTAAGGATGTATGTACCAATAAAGGGAATGAGGCTTTTTGATGGTGCAGCTTCAGGGTCTGAGTCAGGATATGGTTTCTGAGTATATTTTGTCTTTTGTCTTTTTCTGGAACACTGAGGGGAGAGGCTGTACAAACCTAGCCCTGAGAGATAAGCTCTGTGAAGAGGCTGTGCCCTTAGGGGAGATCAGCTCTGTGAAATACCAGAGGCAGGGGTTACAAAGTTCAGCAGGTTGTTCATCTCCTTCTTGTGAGGCTGAATGCAAGAAGAGCTGCCTGGTTCAGGGGGCTGCATGATTTGACCCTATCCCAAACAGTAAGAGTCCTAATAAAACGATTTAATTTTAAAAATTGTACAAACATGCTTGATCTAGTTGAACTATGGATTGTTATAACATCTGTAAGGGTTCCTAATAAAATGGGAAAAAATTTTTAAAAGGATTCCCATTTTTCTCAAGGCTAATCATAGTTTGTTACCATCCATAGAGTTGAATTCCTTTGCCTAGTCAATAAAATAGAAGTAAATATCATTCTGGTATTCTTTGCTTTCAGCCAAGAGCCATTGGACACCAGCCATGATATCCCTGTCTCCTTCTGTACCCACTTAAATATCTGGCAGCTCCCAGGCAATGTACTGCTGCAACTCTTGTGGATGATCTTCAGCAAAATTTTCCTTGCATATGATATTACTGATATTGTTCCCTTTGAGTGATCCTGCTGGTATTTGAAGGACCCTTGACAGAAGTCCCAGCATCCCAGCAACACACAAGCCACCAGGGTACAACAAACTAACGGACATCTAGTGAGAGAAACCAAGGGGAGCCATGAATATGCACATAAAAAAGTACAAGTCGGGGCCATTTCTACACAGAGACACCTGTACAAAGCGATGTCTGTCTCACTGCCATCAAGTTGATGCAATTCATAGTGACCCATATGACAAGGTAGGACTGCCCTCTCTGAGTTCCCAAGACTGTAACCATTTATTGGAGTAGAGAGACTTGATTTCACACAGTGCTATCAGACCATGAAAAAGGTCACAAGTAAGTCCTTATATTAGGGTATCAGGACATAAGGTCTGTTGCACAGACAAGGTCTATGCAACATAGGCTTTAATGACTAAGGAGGATCTATGCAATAGGAGAGTGGGGGTCACTAATCTGTGAAACAGAGGGGACAGAAGTGTTTGTGCAAACATGGGGGCTTGATGACAGTGGTTGGAGCAGGAGGTTTTGGGGCTTAGAGAAAGCAGAGCTGAGGTGAGAATTGAGGAGGGCTATAATGGAGGGTGTGTGTGTGTGTGTGTGTGTGTGTGTGTGTGTGTGTGTGTGTATGCGGTATTCTAGCAGCAAAGGTTCTGGTTCCCCAGTGGTACGTGGAAGCAAGATTCATGGGGCGTCTTTTGGTGGACAGTGGCAGAAACAAGTGGACCACTTCTCCTGTTGTGGTCAGTTGCCATCTAGTTGATTCTGACTCGTGGTGACCCCATGTGTGCAGAAGAGAACGATGCTCTAGAGCAGGGTGTCAACCTGGCGGCCTGTGGGCCACATATGACCTCCAGGTAAATTTTTGGTGGCCTACGATGCTTTGAAATAAAATGAAGATAGAAAAAATTGTTATGAAGAAAGACTTAGGCTAAATGTCTGGGGGCCACATGCAGCCCATGGGCTCCCAGTTTGACACCCCTGCTCTGGAGGATTTTCAATGTTGGGGCCTGTCAGGGGTAAATTGCCAGGCTTCTCTTCTGAGGAACCATTGGAGGAGTTCGGCAGTGTGACTACTTGTATCACCCAGGGAGCCTTGTTGCTGTCATCAAATGCCATCATGTTGATGCCAATCTATAGTGACCCTATGCACAACAGAACACTGTACGGTCATCTGCCATCCTGTGTTAGTCTGGGTAGACTAAAGGAACAAATTTCATAGACACGCATATAGATATAGGGAAAAGGTTTATATACAAGAGGAACAGGACATTGAGCCCCGTCCAGTTCAAAGTCATAAGTCCGATATTAACCCATATGCCCGAAATCAGTCTATAAAGTCTCCTTCCAACTCACGAAGTCACAGGTCAGTAGGTACAGAATCCCGGCGCTGGCAGGGGTCTCCCCATGGCTCCTCGCTTCCAGGGCTCAGGGTCCGACAACAGCAGAAGCAACTCATCGCTGGCAGAGGTCTCCATGTGGCTGCCCCAGCTCCAGAGGTCTGGCTCCATCAGGGCAAAGCCGTGTGGTCGCTCCACCGGCTCCTCCAGCTTCACAGATGCTGCCATCTTGTCTTGTCTGTGATTCATCGTCTTTGAGAACTAACTCCCAGCAACCAGGGAGATAGCTTCTCATCTCCATGAGGGAAATATCGTGAGATTTCTCAGATATATGAGGAGAAAGCCATGCCCACACAGAGGCCTCATCGGCTACTCAATGGATATCTCCAGATTAACAGGCCAGACTCCACTCCTACATTTCCATCATAAAATTAACATAAGCAGATGACTGTTCTGCTCACATCCTCACAACTGCTCCTATGCCAAAGCCCATTGGTGCAGCCCCTCTGTCCATCCATCTTGTGGAGGGCCTGCCTCTCTTTTGCTGCCCTTCCACTTCACCCAACCTGTTGTCCTTCTCCAGGGATTCTTATGACTTTGTAGTTCTATTTCTTTACCAACATCCACCATGTATTTATGAGTCTGTGAGGGGTAGATGTTACAGAAGTTAATCAAATGGCACTCCTAGGGTGCTTGCCATTGAAAATGGGCACACTACAGTGGAAATATGTGGGAAGAAGTAATGGTGTGACCGACATGCCATTTTTGCTAATCAAGTTATTTTCAAAGCTGTGCTATGCTCTTTCATTTGGCTTGCAACTTTGTACTGGGACTTTCAGACACTTTGGACCATAACTCAAAGAAATGCATTTCATGCTGTGACCCACAAGCCACACAAAAGTCCCATCAAGTACCACTGGGATGCATTCTGATATTTTATATCCTAGTTTAATTTAATTTTTAAAATATCCTGGTCACTGACCCTCTAAATTGATTTCATGACCCACTGTCCCGTGATAACTTGCAGCTTGACTATGCCTGCCCTCCTATGTCTTTGAGGGGCAGATATTTGCTGTGAGAAAATGTGATTGGAGATGGGGATGTGGAAGAATGGATGTGTTCACAGTGAGAGCACCAGGCACATGAGCAACAAAGAAGCAAGAAAGTGATCAAGGTTCCTTCACGGAAAAAAACTATATTTCCCCTGTCCCCCACTCAGATTAGAAGATAATGTTCTCAAATCTGGAGAAAGTATTGGGTAATGTTGACCAAACTGCTGCATGGAACATTGTGCTTTGTGGGATACTAATGGATGTCCCTTGAGTGGCAAAATTTATTTGAGAAAGGCTAAAATTCATGTTTCCAAATCAGGTGGTCACAATGCAATCATAAAGAACTGAAAACATTTGCAGTAAACAAATCATGTTCTCTGTTTTGTGAAAACCAAGAGTTGAATGATTTAGCTATAGAACTTTCCAAATTTTGTGAAGTACCTTTTGACAATTCACAGAGCATGAACTTGGAGCTCCTGGATCATACAGATGGTTAGTGTTTGGTTGCTAATCAAACCATTGGAGGCTCAAATTCACCCAGAGAAACCTGGGAGAAAATAATCTGCAAAAAACCAACCATTTGAAACTCAGCACAGTGCTCTGAAACACAGGAGGTTTCCATGGCTTAGACTCAATTGATATCAATTAATAGAGGTATGATAAGAATCCGGGTGCGATAGTGAGTAGGTTATGTGTGAGGTGACTAACTACGAGGTTAACTCTTTGAATCATGGAAGAAAGATGAGGCTTTCTGTCCCTTAAATTTTATAGTCTCAGAAATCCGAAAGGGCAGTTCTAGGCTGTGTTATAGGACCACGGAGTCAGAATTGACTCCAAGGCAGCGAGTAAGTGGTGGTGTGGTAGATGAGTGTCCCCCAAAGTCCATGTCGACTAATGTGGTGTTTAGGTTTTATGTCAACGGAATCCAGTCAATGTAGATGTTAGAGTCCAACCTATTGATAAAGTCACAACTGAACAGTGCCTTAGGGGTGTGGTCTTTTGATAACAAAGACTGGAAATTTCTCTCTCTGACTTTTTGCCTTCCTGCATAACTAGGTCCTACTTGTCTCATCTAGAGTCAGAAATTCAAGTGACCTGTTGAGCCCAGGAGCTGTAGGAAACATGTTCTCTTGAACCCTGGAACTGCATGACTCTGCACCCATCTCATTTCCCTGTTCATCCCCCCGGAAGTTCCTTGAGTCTGAAGGAGGCTCATGGGCTTCAGCTGGACTATCCTGAGCTTTTTCTTTTTATTAGTTGGGATTTAATACATATAAAATATCCTTCCATATTTCAGTCACGTCAAGTAGAACTGTACAATTGCTTTCACAATCAGTTTCCAACCATTCTTTTTCTACATGGACTCCTTTATATTGTCTCCCTTCTACCCTGCCACCACCATACTCCTCTGCCCCCAAGCCTCTTATTTTACTTGCTGTCCCTAGAGGCCCCCCAATTCCTGCATGTCATATACCGAAAAATGGAAAAGTATACAACACAGCTCCAAGAGGGTGACCTTTATGGACATAACACCTCTGAGATTCACACTAATATAAATGAACTAAAACCAATCCAAACAATACAACCCAAATTACAGAAAATTTTGGAAACCAGATAAGGTCCATCCTGCATTGAAGAGGCATCTGCTGACAAAGTTGTAAATGTTCGGGTCAGATTTATGCCTTTGATCCTCTAGCCTCCTCTGCCCTGAGTACTCTGTTTAGTACGAAGGTTTTCTGAATATAAAGTTTTTCTTATCCATATTTGGGTCACTGATTTTGTTTTTTAGAAAACTTAGTCTAACAAAACCAGGAAACTGTGAATGTCACCTGATTTGGAAAGGGCCACTGCAGATGTAATGAAGGTAGGAGGGGGTCATACTGGCTTAGGATGGGCCCTCATCCAATGACAGGCATTCTTACAAGAAGAGGAAAATTTGCACATAGACAGACACAAAGGAAAAATCAACCACAAGATGCCAAATGTAGGGATTGGAATGATCCTGCCAATGTCAAGGGAAACAAATACTTCTCCAGGGAAGACACGGCCCGTTGACACCTGGACTGTGGGCTTTTCTCCCTTAGAACCATAAGAGAATACACTTCTGCTATTTTAAACTATCCATCTAGTGATATTTTATTATGGCAGCCCTAGGGAATGAATACAGTCATAGTAATTTGACTTTCATCAGGTTTCCTGGGGTCAAAATATAATGTACTTCTTTTGACTTTCTTTTTTAAAATATAAAATTCATTCTTAGCTCATGTCTGTTCAAAAATAAGCACCAACAAGGTCTGACTTATGGGCTGGGGTTGGTCAACCTTGCATATAAATCTTCAGATGCTTACCTCTCTGAATTCAAAGGAAGGGTCCAGATGGGTGAGGGTTCTCTTTCTCTCCCCCACTGCAAAGTACTGCCAATATACCCTGGACAGAGTCCCTCCTATTCCTCACATGTTCTTGCTCTAAGGGTTTATAGGAGTTTTAAACTTCATTTCTCTTTTAGCTTCTGGTAAAAGACTCTTCGCCCTAACCTGGGGACCCTTTGGAAGCCTCCCCTGATTCCTCAGCTGTTCAGTTGCTCTCTACTCCCAGGTCAGATGACTTGATGATGGCTGCACGTTCTTGGTGTTACCCAACACCACCAGAGAGAAAAGAATTTGGAGCCTCACATTTTTTTTCAACTTTTTTTAAAACATCATTTTATTGGGGGCTCTTATAACTCTTATAACATCAATTGTATCATGCATATTTGTACATATGTTGCCATCATCTTTTCCTAAACATTTACTTCTTATTTCAGCCCTTGATCTCAGGTCCTCTTTTCCCCCCTCCCTTGTGAATCCTTGATAAATTATAAATCACTATTTTCATATCATACATGGACCACTGTCTCCCTGCACCCACGTTTCTAGGGCTTGTCTCCCCAGAGAGGAGGGTGTTATGTGTTGATCATTGTGACCAGTTCCCCCATCCTTTTCTCCTCCCTCTACCTTTCCCCTCCCATCCTGGTATCACTACTCCTATTTCTGTTCCCGAGGGGGTTATCTGACCTGGATTCCAAGTATCATGAGCTCTTATCTAAACCAGTGTACATGCTCTGTTCTAGCCGTAACTGAAAGGCTGGACTGGGGTCATGAGAGTGGGGGGTGAGGAAGTCTCAAGGAACCAGAGGATTATTGTTTATTTTATTGGTGCTCTACTGCACCCTGGTTGACTCATCCCTTCCTTTTCACCCTTCTGTGAGGGGATGACCTATGTCCTATTGTTTGGGGTCTCTGATCCAGCCCCCCTGGTTCTCAATAATATGTTTTGTTTGTCTTCTGATGCCTATTACCTGATCCCATCTATACCTCATGATCACACTTCCTTGTGCTTCTTCCATGTGGGCTTATTGCTTCTCAGGTAGATGGCTGCTTGTTTAACTTCAAGTTTTTAAGACCCCAGACACTATATCTTTAGATTAGCTTCATTAACTTTCTTCACATTTGCTTATGTACCCATTTTGCCTTCAGCGATCATGTTGGGAGGGTGTGTATCACAGAATGACAGGTTGTTAGAACAGAGGGTTCTTGCATTGAGGGAGGGCTTGAGCAGAGGCCCAAAGTCTGTCCAGTTCCTCAATGTATTGCCATATAAATATATTTATGTAGGCTAATACATCTATTTTTATGAATTAATATGTTTACATAAGTGCACACCTATGTTTACACCTTTATCCATAGGCTTGCTTCCTAGATCTTTCCTCTGTTTCCTTTTAACTCCCTCCTGCCCCACCATCACCTTCTTCTGCCTCTTGGTAATTCCTCTCAGCTAGATTGCTGTTGCTCCAACACTACTGGAATCTCTATGTCCTCCTTGTTGTTAATTTTAATTCTCTAGTTGTTCCCTGTCTGTGGCATTGTTTGTCCATCACTCCCCTCTTCCTCTTCCCCTGAAGTCCCTCTGGAACTGTTAGTCCACTACTTTCTTCTCCAGCGTGCTTCCCATGTCTTTCTTATATTGGTAGGCAAACCAACAATAACAGAGACCCCCCTCAAAAAGAGATTGAATAAAAAGAGAAAACAAAAAAACTAAAAAGAGAAAATAAAAAACTAGTAAAAGTCCCCCGATAAACATGTGCAACTCTACGTCTGTCCACTGACCTTTATGACTATCTCTCCACTGGTTTGGGGGTTCCAGGAACTGCCCCTTCTAGCCTGAAGTCTATTGCGGGGGCTCCTCAGGCGTTTTGTGGCTTTGTCTGCTCCCATTACTGATCTGCTATGTTCCCTTCTTGGTTCTTCTCTCAGAGAAAGAGGCTTTTCCCTCAGAGAAGTATTCTAGTCACATCAATGCCCATAAGGGGCAAAGTTTAACATGCTTTTGCATATGAACCTCTGGTAAGAGGAGTGTCCATTACTCCTATCCCTGGCACTTGATGCCCAACAAGATCTAAGTATTTGGATTGTGATTCAAGGGGATGACACACATTAGGATGGAACTGTGATCCATGGGATTTTCAATGGCTGATGGGCAGGCCTTTTTCCCCCAAGTGCTCCGGTGGACTCAAAATCTCTAGTCACTCAATTAGTCACTCAATTTTGCACCAATCTGAGATTCCAACAAGATCTAGTTCCACTGAGGTCCTCTGAGACTCTCATTCCAAGAATCTCCTCTCCTCCTCGGATGTCTGCCCCGTGGTTCCTTCCAGAAACCTTCCATCAGCTTTGCAGTGGCTGAAATCACTATCAGCTGTGGATGGTGACCTCTCATAACAGCACCTCAGGAGGCATTTTCTAGAATCGAAAAGACCCTTTGTCACAGCAGTCCCAGTGCCAGTATCTCTTTTGGCTTTCTCAAAATGTTTAAAAATAACAGAACCGTCCCAAGAACTGAGTGAGGCAAAAGTTGGCCATCTTTTCCAGGAACCAAGGCAGCCCACGGAGATGTACTCAGACTCCCCTGTTGCCACAATGTGCCAGGACGTTTTGTCAAGGGCAACGCTTATCCGCCTAACTGCTGGTTTACTTCTGTTCCAAGCTTAGCTCGCTCGCATAGCTGCATTGTTCACCCCTATATAATCAAAAGTCTGTAAGCAGAGGGGTCAGTCTGTTTTAACTCCGATTCGCAGGCTACTGACCCCTGTGCAGGTCATTTCTTTTTTTAATATTTTTTTTTTCACTTCTTAAAATCTCAGCTGTTCTTGCCGCATCATGTACTTCACTCTCTAGTTTGGGGATTTTCATAGGCTTAACATATTGTTTTCTTAATTCAACGGTGTTTCCTTTAACCCAGAAACCACGATTTTAAATTTTGTATTATAAGCTCTATTTTTTTTTCTTTCGCATCACTGCCCTGGTGGGATTAGGAAGCCCAGCCTTGCTCCTGGAGAGCTGCTGCTCGATTTGAACCATCAAACCTGAGGGCCGCAGTCCCACACACAACTACTGCACCCCCAGGGCTCAACTGTATTATAAACTCTTATGGTCATCAATTTTTAACAAGTTCCTCCATAATGCCTGGCTCCCGAAGTCATGGCAGTCTCTAGACAGGGCTGTCTGTGAGAGCAGCTGTCTGGTACAAGGAAAATTCACTTATATAAATTCCTAGAAAAACCCGATGGGCTTTCATTCCTTTCAATCAATTCCATGTTCGAAGTCCAGTGTGTATTGTGTATGAGCTTCAAAAAATGTATGGAAAAGGTGGAATTAAAGATCATCAAATCTAACCATGAACTTTATGAAACTATAAATATCCTTCTAAGGAACGTGGGTGGCACTGGTTAACATTAGTCTGCTAACTGCAAAGTCAGAGGTTCAAAACCGCCAGCCATTCTGCGGCAGAAAGGCAAAGCTCTCTGCTCTCATACAGAATGACAGTCTCAGCCACAGTATAAAGAAGCTCTATGAGTAGATGTTGACTTGCCCATCATGGACTTGCTTTTCGGGTTTGAGAGGTTGAGATGGAGTCACATGAAAGAGACAGATAGAATGCCTATATATAGGCTTTATTGGAGGTAGTGAAGGACTTTTGGGAAGGGAAGGGACAGCAGAGAGACAGACAGGAGCATCATGAGCTCCTGGATGGTCCCAGCGCCTGAGAGTTAGGCTAAGGAAGCCGTGCCTGGTACTGGGATGGTGGGATATATACATGATTTGAGTAGAAGGCAGGTGGATGGTTCTCAGTGCTGTGGTTGCTAGGAAACAGTGCTGGGAGGGCAAGACTGTGTCCTACCCAGGTGGGGGTCATCTTGTCCCTGGAAAACAATACTAGGGAGGTATGTTCCATGGGTGAGGTGAGTTCTGGGAAGTGCTAAAGGCAGGTGCATTGAAGTTCAGGTGCTATGAAGCTTAACAGACCATCTGTCTTCCTGAAAGGCTGGAACAGAGGGTGCCAGGCTTTGAACTCAGGGTCAAACAGGGTTTATTATCCAAAAGTTGTCAGTTAGAGCCTTCCAGCACTGGACAGCATAAATATAGTCATGGAGGTACTCATAGAACTTCCAGAATAATTCCAGGATAAAGAGGTGACAACAGGAGCAATGATGCAATGATCCCTTCTAGATGTCTAGCAGTGGTTGCTGGTTTTTTTTCCATGCTAGCATGCTCACCTCAGCCCGTCAGGCGATCCACATGGCGAGAGAGTGGGGGGAGAAGAGGAGAGGACATGGGAAGCTGGGAGAGGGTCAGGGCATGAGGGCATGGGCAGATGAGAGAGAGTCCTCCTGTTTATTACTCACCAACATTTAAATCTACATGGGGACATCACAGGAAGGGGATGTACACATCACAAGAAAGGGATAACCTAGTGGTGTACACGCAATGCCAAGGGGAGGAACTAGCAGTCTACATGTGACAAGAAAGGTGGGCCCTAGACTCAATATGGCAGCCTAGCCTAGATCATCCGTGGGTGGGTTTGACCTCTTTGTCAAAGAAGTACTTTGTCAAAGGACTTACAAAGAAGTACTCTATTGGTATGCCTATCAGAAAGGAGTGGACCCTACTTTAGGGTGGGACAGTCTGATTGCTCAGGATGGCTGAGAACCCTTCTGAAGAATAGTCCCTGACCTATTTTGGTTGACCTCCAAGTGTATAGTCATATGCCACATGTAGCAAGCAGCTTAGGTTTGGCATATATTTGGGGAGACAACTTGGGAGAAATCTTTGTTCCCCACTATCCCCCCTTTAGTTTTATATATAAAATTTTGAAGAGGCACAGTGAGTGAGTGGTTATTTTCTATACATCAAAAACTGTCAAGGCAAATTTAATAGCCAAATTAATATACCCAAAATTCAGTCTTATGATAAACATTTTTTAATCTAGGCATGGGGATAAAGTCCTTCCATGCTTATTTGCTATTGGAGAGAAGTATATGAGATTGGATTTCATGGCAGGAAGATAATATAGACCCAATTATGAATGTCTGCTTCTATAGGGAGATAAAGACAGTTATTTGCTTACCTTAAGGCAGAGCAGCAAGTGTTGGACTGGAGAGACAAGCTTACCCAAGGAGTGTGGAACGTGGCACTTGAGATGCAAAGGAACAAAAGGAGTTTATTTTCTAACTTAAGCTAGGGTCGGGTCACACCACTACCCAGGGCAGCAGTTTTCCTGTAGCTATTTGGCGAGCTGTTTTCCGTGTCCTTCTCTGGTTGGCTGTCAGGGACTTGTTGAATTTTGAATGCCTCCTCCTGGTTCCTGGTTCCAGGTGTTGCATTAGCTTCAGGGCAGTCACAGGTTTTCTCTGGAATAGAAACTTAGGTATACCCTGCCTTTCGGCTCTTTTGGAGCCTGTCATGGCGTTTCTCAAGTTTATTGAGTATGAAGAACATAAGGCCCTACACGAGAAGGTGGAAAGTGTGGAAAACAGAGCCCACCACAGGAAAATGTACCTGGATGTTCATCTCCAACTACCAGAGCAGCGGTCTTCCTACCAAGGAATGCTAGTCTTTAAGATTTCCTCCATAGTCAGGGAGTACACCCCAGTATTATTTCCCTTAGTGTTAGTTTCCCACATTTCCCATTTCTAAATTATGTATAAGATTTAAAAGTATAATGGAGGCAACATGGTCTCTCTTCATATTCTTTAGCTTCCTGTAGAAGTGGCATGATACAGCCAGGACAAAAATTATGATGATGAGCAGCACTGCAAGGCTGGAACCCAGGCTTTGAGAAATACTTTGAATCCACAGTCACAGATCCAACACTCCCATGCCACTCACCAATAGTTTAATAATATTAGTGCTAGAAGCCGTAAGCTTGCCTTTGAATGTATAAATAAATCCTTTTTTCCCAGCTGAAGAACATCCACTGAAATGTTTCCCTTCAGCCCTAGCAAATACTTTCTAATCAAATCACAATCATGCAATGTGTTTCATATCTAATGAAATGTTTCCCTTAAGACCCTTGCAAATGTTTCCTGAGCAAATCATAATTAGACATAGTCACATTATATAGGTACAGGACTACACAGAAATCAATTACATTCTAATCACATTTTGGCATCAATTAATAAGTACAAAATTTTGATCTTTCAGCAAATGAACAGTTTGTAGTAATAGTCCAGTCACTTTTGTATATAGTGTTCAATTATGATAGAGTTCCAGAGTGTCCTTTCAACAGCATCAGCAATGGAAGAAACATCTCAGTGGACTACTCCTGCTTCTCTGGATTCTGCGAGTTTTTTTTTTTTTTAATGTTCTGGATGACTTAAGTAATGGCAGGATCAGGTTACAGCATCAACTTCTCTCCTGTCTCCCGGGACTTGCTGGCTGGATAGAAATCCACCATCTTCTTTACCTGGGAAGACATAAAGCAACAGTGCCTCCCTTTGGGGTATTAGCACCTGGAAATAGAATTATGGTGAAGTCATTTCTACATGTCTTCTTTGTTTTTCATCTTCCTTTTCCTCCTAAGGAAAGTTCATCAGCTGTGTTCTGCAAAAACATAAATGCGTAGACCTTTCTCTGGGTGATTATTGGACCTGGATCCCAAACTCGATTTCCATCTTTCTTGAATTACTTAGGACGAGTTTTCTCTCAGCCCGTCAAGGGGTCCATGTGGAGAGAGAGTAGGGGAAGGTGAGGAGAGGACATGGGGAACCAGGAGAGGGGCAGGGCGTGAGGGTATAGGCAGATGAGAGAGAGTTCTCGGTTGCTGCATTTTTATGTGGAGATTCAAATAAATTTTAATGACCCTGCCTATGGATGAAATGAGATCAACTTGCTCCTCTTAAATATTTTTGTTTGTTTGTTTGTCTTGGGGCATCACTGCTCTCTGGTGGTGGGAGTAGGAGGCCCAGCCCCACTGCTGGAATTGAACCTCCGTCCCAGTGGGCCGCAGTCCCACGCACCACCACTACGCCACCGGGGCTCAGCCCTTGCTCCTCTTTAATATTAAGGGGGTGGGTGTAGAGGAGAAGTGGCACCAGCAGGGTGATTGAGTTTGATTCTAGTTTGGTGCCTAAGTGTCGGGGCTTTGAAGGGTTGGGCACTTGCTGACAGCTCACCGTCCATATGATAGACTATGGAGCTGATATTCCAAGGCTGAAGAATGGGACTTTGATTGGTGTGTTCTTTAGGTTCATCTCTCTCAAGAGCGTTCCTTGCTTTGGTAGGTGGGGGGGACACATAAAAAAGAGAGATTTGGGGCTTTCAAATGGCTACCAGCGGGTACCAAGCTCAGTGAACTCACAGGCACACCCATTTTTTGTTTATGGCGTCCTCAAACTCATGTTATGCTTTTTAGCTCCTCTTAAAAAAAAAAAAAAAGGCCTATGGAAAGAGACGAGGGTTTTCCAGGGAGTCGATGCCATCCTCCTAGAAACATGATTCACAGCCAGTGTGAGGTATATTAAGGGTAAAGGAACCAGCAATCTGCATTAACTAAGTGTAGCCAAGGAAATTGTTTCTGTCTGCCCAGGCTTGACAAATCGATTGATCTATTACATTCTTCCCTGGGTTTCTGAGAGGAAGGTCTCAGCTTCTCTGAACAAATATATCCCAGGACTCAGCGCAAGCCATAGACAGCTCACGCTAGGTTATCAGCTATCATGAGAAAAGGGCCTTTTCTCTTCACCGCTCCTCAGCATTAAATTGCCCGCACCCAGGGAGTTTAATGGGAGGAACTCACCTCTGCATTGAGCATCGCTCATTTAGTGAGGTTTCCCGGGCCAGTGCTCACAGGCTACACAACGTGCGCCACTGCAGGACACCAGGAGGTCCCGTGTGGCGCTGACAGCTAATGTGCTGGGCTGCAGCGGGAGAAGCCAGTGTGCCAAATTCAGCAAGAAGAGCCTAGGAGGCAATTGTCAGGTAGCTAGAAGCAGAAACTAGGGGTTTCCCTCGACATGCCTCCCTTTCTGCTTTACAGGAAGTTGGATCAAGGACCAAGCGATTTCTAACTCAAAGAAGCTAACATATTTCTGGTGCCGTGACTCAGAGTTACAAGGTAAGCTGGCTTTAGATATTTTCTTGGAGTGAGCCCCTATATCCTGGTCTCACTGATTTCCGGGCACTTTGTTCTCAGCCTGTGGGTTACAACCCCCTTGTGGGGGGTGTTAAATAACACTTTCAAAGGGATCATTTGATTCATAGCAGTAGCAAAATTGCAGTTATGAAGTAGCAACAAAAATAATTTTATGATTGGGGTGTCACCACAACACAAGGAACCATGTGGGCCATGGTTAGAGGGCCATGGCATGAGAACAGTTAAGAACCACTGCACTAAGACATGGCTGCGGATGATCCATCCCAGAACTGGCTCTTTGAAGCCACGCATCATGTGCTGAGAGAGCCTCATCCCCTTGTGTCTGTATCTTTGTGCTCCTTATTTTTAAGAGGGGTTATATGTCTACCTTTCTGGGGGCTCACATGTACTCCCCAGTCTCGATTCCCGGGATGGGATGGAAACACCGTGCAGTGTTGGGGAATTTCGGTCCTAGCCTTTTCGACTTTCAGTGGTTGACTTTATGTTCTAGGCAGCTAGACGGCTGTGTGCACCCACACATAAACCCTGTTGATCTCTGCAGAAATCTGGCTTCAGTGGCTTGCTCCCTGCCTGTCTACTAGGCCACATGTAGAGGCCACCATTTTTCCTGGCCATGTGACTCACCACTCCCCAGCAAGATGGTACCACCAGTGGTCGACAATATTTTTGTTGCAAGACAACTGAGCTTGGGAGCCTGGTCAAGATGGCACTCAGTCGCTCCAAACACAGGGGGGTAAGGTGGGTTGGGTTGGGGTCTGGTACTTAGTGGGCTGGCTGTCCTGCACAGGAGGCTCCCCCCACCCCCACCCCCAGCCTCAGGAATGGGAAGCTCCTTTCTCCCCTTCCTGTCTTTTGTTTTCGCCTGGGTTTACAAACAAGCTGCTTGTCCTGTGGGGTGTCTGACTTAATGTTTGCCAGTGTACTTGTTTGGGTTTTTTCCTATCGACTGGTTTTCCATTGCTAAAACCTTGGCCAAAGGCATTTGGAAGCCAACTTCAAGTAACAATTAACTTTCATTCCCAAAGGCCTTCTGGTATTACTGCCTTCAATACATTTTGGGGACAGTTCCTGGTACAGTCCTGCTGCACATGTGCCCAGCCAAGGATCCCAGTTTTGCTAAAAGGTTCCCTAAGCCATTGGAAAATTGTTCCTCCCCTTCATAGGTTCAGGAGCCTGCTCCTGCCAGCAGGTGGCTTTTAAGGCTATTGGGAGGCCACTCCAAGCAATGATCTCACCTTTGGAGGTCAGTGATTTATTTTTACTGTTAATTCCCTCAGTAGGCTCTGTACAGTCTCTCTGGCCAGTAGCCAATACTTGCTGTCTAGAAAACAGTCAGAGTCCAGTTTTCCAGCAAAGACTGGGGCCCCTGACCTCTCGCATGGGCTGGGGCACTACTTGATGCCTCAGTTCACAGCATCATAGAGGCACGTGCTGAAACTGCACTATTGACCTTGAGGCATCGAGCTCTCAGCAATTTTTCTATCGTGGCATTTTCTAGATTGGGAAAGTAGGAGGAGTTTCCTTTTGTTAGAGCATTCTTTATTTTGCAGAGCAGTAAAGACCTTCATTCCTAGTGCACCCAGTACCCCCTAAGTGTCCCTAAAGCTAGGGCATCTATTCCCCCAGCCCTGAACCTGCCAGCATTCTACCCTTAGTAGAGACAGCTGGGGAGATTGGTTCCCAGGCAGTCCACAGGCCTTTTATCCTAATTGAACTCAAGCAGGTTAAAGAGTGACCTGGGCAGTTACCCTAACAAACCCAAATAGTACATAGAAAACTTTCAGCACCTCACCCGAGGCTATGATTTAACTTGGAAGAATGTAATAGTTATATTGGGACAGACTATGACAGATTTTGAGAAAGAACGAGTGATCAAAGGTGCTAGGGAGTCTGCAGAGGAGTTATAGGTGATAAAGACCCAGTAGGTGGAAGCGTCTGTGCCTTTTACTGACCCTGCTTGGGATCATAATGATCCTAAGGACGTGTGGGCATGGGAACACTTTATGGTGTCTATCACAAGTGGACTGAAGTCAGGTAGGCAAAAGGCCAAAGTGACAGCACTTCACCAGGGATCTGAGGAAGTGGACTTCTTAGTGGCTAAAAGGGGCCCTGAGGAATCACACTGTTGTAGAGGTAGATTCCTATGCAGGGAAAGTCTTATTCGGGGACAAATTCCTCATGTAGGCTACACCAGATATTGAGAAGAAACTCCAACAGTTAGTGCAGAAGCCTGAAGGAGTTACCCTGGAAGAGATGTCTGCTGGTGCTAACACTACCTTTTACAATAGGCAACAGGAGCGGGAGGTGCAGACCCGGGAGGAGAGAAGGAAGAACATCAAGCATGCCTAAATGTTGGCTGCGCTTGCTAACTGCCCATCAACTGCCTCCCAGGTTCCCCAGACCTGTGACCAAAGTGTCAAGCCAGCGCTATGTGTGTTGGGAGACAGGTCACTGGGAACAGAAGTGCCCTAGCAGAAACAGGCCCACCCGAGGGCCATGCCACTCCAGCAAGCAAGCTGGCTAACAGAGTGTTACTAGTCCTATGACAGCCAAGAGGGAGGGCACCTGCTGGTCAGTGAGCAGATACCTATTGACAATTGGCCTGGCCTGGCTAACGAGGCAGCAGGAGAGTTGTAGCAGGTCTGGAACCTCAGGTGAACAATCAATATGGCTGCAAGGATGGTGGATGCCCTCCAAGACACTGGAGCTGCCTATCCCATTCTTACCTTCTTCCCTGGACCCTGGACACCATTCAGAGGTGAAATCATGTAAACTGTTGCACCCAGAACCCTCAGAGACAGAGCATATAGACCAGCACCCCTGTTGGGAGGTGTTTCATTGCCACCCCAGGACAGATAGGTTCTCCTCAGAAAACCCAACCTCAGCTCCATCACAGTCTTTAAGGAAGTAAATGTTTTTACACCATTCCTGTGTTAAAGGGAACTAGCACTTTAGCCCCATGCCTGTTGGGGCTAAGATTCCCTCTTTTCTAAACTTCTCATGACTCTAACCCGCACCTTCATGGGCACTGCCATCTCACAGCCTTATCTCTGTCTCTCCTTATCCCTGTCCACCTGTTTTGTTTGTCTCATCCAGAAGTTCTCAGATTACCAACAAAACCCATCCAAGTCTCTGAACCCAGTATGCCCCTTCCAGGATCACCAGCTCTTGGACCATCCCAACCTTATGCATTGTGAGCCCCAACAGAGTGGGAAGGGTGTGGGCCCAAAGGCCTACTTCATACCCCATAGCAGGAAGTAGCTAGAGATATCCTTGCTCAAAACCCCATTGAGTCCATACCCCTTCAGTGGGGGAAAAGCTAGATAGCTAGAGGCAGAAACCAGGGGCTGTCCCCCTACATGCCAAGGTCTCCCTTCCCCCTTTATAGGAATTTGGAAGCCAATAAAGACTGGCGGGCAGGCACATATGCAGGCCCTTAAGATAGGAAGCCAGTACAACTGGGAAGGCCTGAGCTAGGCCAGGTGGGCTTAATTCAGTCAATGGGGTCAACCAGGATGGTGGACCACATCCCAGTGGAGGGCCCTGAAAAGTCAGAAACTTTGAGACCACCGCTCTCTTTTCCAGCTCTCCCCAGTCGTGTTGGGGCTTCTCTGCTCTCAGGTCGCCCCGTGTGGATGTGAAGTGCCCTGAGGCTGCCTGTGTAAAACCTGGACCTTTTATGGTTATTAAAAACTCACTTGGATCACAAACCAGGCTTCGGCGTGAATTCTTTCTCATATGAAGCCAAGGACCGAGGTATATCTGCCCTGAAGAACTGAACAAAATCGAGGTAGAAAAACCCATCCAATGATTACAAACTTCGTGAAAACATGATTGATGCACAGTTTTGACTGGGACCCATGAGCTCCCCATGAGTCTGAATCCATTCAATAGCATTTGGTATTTATTTATTTTAAAATTCATTTTATTGTGTGCTGTGTGTGTGTGTGTGTGTGTGGCATCACTGCCCTGGGGGAGTAGGAAGTCCAGTCTTGCTCCTGGAGAGCTGCTGCTGGATTTGAATCATCAACCCTGTGGGCCGCAGTCCTGCACACAACGACTACGCCACCAGGGCTCAGCCTTATTGGGTGTTTTGTGGGTTACCAGTCCCCACAATCAAACAAATCCTGGAGACAGTCGTGCGATTGAGGGGTAAAATTAAAGAGACCTCAGACAAGATAAAGCATGCAAATGCTCACCTCTGGTACAGCCATGATCTCAGCAGCCAAGTCCACACAGCGAGCAAGACTATATTTCCAATCACCAATCACAGCTTAGATACATGGAGGGGTAACCCACGTTCCCCTAATTATAGGTAACTGCATGGGCCAGCGTCGAATTGGGCAGCCCCCTGGACAGAGCAGCTCCTTGTAGCCCTTTGCAGCAGCCTCACAAGAAGTTGATGAACAACTTGCTGAAATTTGTAACCCCTGTCTGTGATATCTTACAGAACTTATCCCCACCCACCCACCCTGGGTAGGGCACAGTTACCCGGGCAAGACATGGAGCTCCCCCTTGAACCTTCTGGGAAACAAGTTTGAGAAAAAGAGATGATTTGCTCACAGGTCACCTCCCAACCCAAAACTTGCAAACGCAGCACAAGAAACCTCCCATTTCTTTCATCAGCCCACATGCCTGTAGCCAAGCGCTATATACATCCCACCACCCCAATATCGGGCATGGCTTCCCTGGCCTAATTCTCAGGTCTCAGATTGTCCAGGAGCTCAATATACTCCTGTCTCTCTCTCTCTCTGTCTTTCTTTCTCTATCTGCTGTCCCTTCCCTTCCCAAAAGTCCTTCACTACTTCCAAAAAAGTCTGTGTATACAGGGTTGTATATACAATAGGAAGGGAAATCACTAGGGGTACACAGTTGACAAGATGGGCGGACCCTAGATTCAAGATGGCAGCCTAACCTTGGTCCTCCTTGGGTTTTCTTGACCTTTGCATTGGGTGCTCCTTCAGGGGAACAATCCACTATCCTTATGAGCAGGAAGTGGGCCCTCATTAAAGTGAAACAGACTATAGGGTCTGCTTGTTCTAGATGACTGATACCCTCAGGGAAATAATCTTTAAGCAGCTGACCTCTTAGTGCATAGATATTTACCAAGTGCTAGTCAACAGTGGAATATGGGGGGACAAAATGGAGTAAAAACCTTTCTGTCTACCACAGGGCTCTGACAGTCCTTTTAACTTCCCATATATCAATTGTATCAAGCGTACCTGTACATGTTTTCATTGTCATTTCCAAAATATTTTTTATTTGAGCCCATAATGTAAGCTTCTCTTTTTTTCCATTCTCTGAACCTTGACAATTGGTCTTTAAAAGTTACTGGGTTAGGCTGCATTTTCTAGAGAAACAAGATCAGTGGCAGTTTTTTATTCGACTCTCATAATAAATCAATGTGCTCTTTTAAATTAGAACTACCCACAGGCACCAGGGGGTAGTTTTAATAATTAATAGTATCACTTCATTTCAGTCACTCTTAAATGTTCTATCTGGTTTTCTCAATGCTATAAACAATACACAGAGGGTAAAGTAAACCATGGGTAAGTGTCACTGGCATTAAAGTGGACTGGATCGTGATGGGAGCCCCCAATAAATGTATGAGTCCCCAATAAAATGATCCATTTTTAAAAAGCTGGAGAGGGGGAAGGAGGAGCTTATATCTGTAAGGGTCAGAGTCAAATCATGCAGCCCCCTGGACTGGGCAGCCCCCTGCACCACGCAGCCCCTTGTACTCCTTTGCACCAGCCTCACAAGAAGGACATGAACAACTTGCTGCATGTTGTAACCCCTGCCTCTGGCAGCTCACAGAGCTTATCTCCCTGAGTAGAGCACAGCTTCTATCCCGGCAGGGCCCGGAGCTCTGAGCTCCCTCTCTAACATTCCTGTAAACAACTTTGTGAAACAAGATGATTTGCTCACAGGTCATCTCCCAACCCAAAACTTGCAAACGCAGCACAAGAAACCTCCCCTCTCTTTGACCAGCCCATGTAGCTCAAACCCTATATATGTCCCACCACCCCAATACCGGGTACAGCTTCTCTGGCCTAACTCTTGGAATCACCCAGGAGCTCAAGATGCTATCTGTCTCTTTCTCTGCTGTCCCTTCCCTTCCCAAAACTCTTTTGTTAACTCCAATAAAGCCTCTACATTTCCATTTCATCCCTAACTGTGCTCTCTCTGTCCTTCCTGCCACTCCATCTCAACCTCTCACAACCCAAATGCCCAACCACATGAATTTGAAAAATTTCCAGAGAAAACTGTAAACTATGGTTTCTTGACCAATAAGCAGGGAGACAAAAAGGTATGGTTAAAAAAACGAAAATATAAAGTTGTTTGCTTTCTCCTCTGCTTTATCTCTCATCTTTATATGATGTTTTTGTTTTGTTTGCTTTTTTCTATTTAATGCTATGCTAAAAAAAGAAAAGTGAAAAATTTTAAGTATATGACTTGTATCATTTATATTATATGGCAAAATGGCAGATTTAGAAGTAAATAAAAGAGCAGTTAACGCTCCTGTAGTGTCATCTATATTATGCAACTAATATTTCATCGTGAGATATGTGTATACTTGATTCTCCCAGAACAAATAGAAGACTGAAAAAAATTAATAGTTCTTATTTCTTTGGGTCATCTCTACCCAATCCAGTCTACCTTTGTATTGCTGATGATCAGAGAGGAAAATGAACTCCACCTTATTTTATTTTTACTCACCCCACTCCTCACTCACCCCCGTGTGTCACAATTATAAGCAAAAGTGGTTGTTTTACTCAAAAGTGTTGTACTCAATTGCTAAAGGAAAGGTGGGTGGGTAGTATGGCCCCACCCGTGGTGCTTTAGAAGGAAGAGTGTTAGACTACAAGCTTGTTCAATTTGTTTGTGTTGGGCATGCCTTCAGGAGGAATGATGTTGGGCATGCCTTCAAGAGGAATCAGTCTCTGGACCTTCATTGTCACTAAGTGTGACCTTGTGTGACTGTGCACCATGCCTCCTCTGAGACACACTCATCCTGACTCACAGCTAGATAGGAATAAACAACATCCTGATCATACCTCCTGTTCTGTTTGACCCACCTAAAATTTGAAATCTGTAGTCAGGAAACTCAAAAGACCAAATTCATTGCCATCAGGTCAATTCCTATTTTCATAATACATTCTCTAAGATGAGCTTTTACGTGCATGGACCTGCAGAGATAATTATTACATGCTTTCAAATGTCTTTAGGGACCATGCTCTAGACCTACCTACCCATGTCATTCAGATATAAATTTCACCCAAGAACAAGCTACAGACCTGTAAGTGATTGAATTGTGTCCTCTCTCACTCAAGAACAATGTATTAGAATCTTAACCCTGGTAGGGAAAAGGATTATGCTAATGAGGTCATATCAGTTAACACTGGTCCAATAACCTCATCACTTTGGAGCCACAAAGAAGATTGAGACACAGAAATTAGCCCAGAGGAGCAAGATAAATTCTATTAGACAACAATGGAGGCAGAGGAATCTACAAATCCAGGAGCTCCATGGATTGTCAGCTACTAGACGGAAGACTGCAGAAGAGTCCATGCAGTTCAATTATGATGCTAAGGAGCGTATCGAAAGCACCCTGGACTACCAAAAGATACTCCCCAAATATCCGTCTTGGAAGAAGTACAGACAGAATAGTCCTTAGAAATATAGATGGCAAGATGGGCATGTTAGGAGGAGAGAGGAGTGCTTGACCAGAGAAGGGCATCATGCTTGGTCAAGGGGAGGGACAGCAGTAAAGAGAAAGGCAGGAAAGAGAAATCATTTGCAAGCAGCCCACACTGCACAGACATCTCCAGGGCTCTGAGCAATTACTGTTCCCCAGCAATCATGCCTGTATGGCCCAGCGAGATCTGTCCCATCAGCTTCTGCTTATAAACCTGGGTAATATCTTCATTGAAACTGTCATGTTACTTGAGAGTGAAAATACCCTTTTCTACCTTTTCAGTTAAATATTTATATATAATATATTATATGATAAGATACAATTCAGTTATAATATATATGATTCTAGTTAGACATTAAAATAACACAGAGATGTACAGGAGAAGTTAGTCTATTCCAACTCAGAAACCTTATAGGACAAAGTAGCACTGTCCTTTTCTGATACTTTAAATCTTTGTGAGGGCCGAAAGTATCTCTTCTTTCTGCCTTACAGTGACTTGTCCATTTGAACCATCCACCTTGTGTTAGGCAGCTCAATGCAGAACCCCCTACACAGCCAGCCCTCCTCGTGGTGGTCGAGTTGGTTTTGACTCACAGTATTCCAGGAAAACAGAATCGAACTGTCCTTGGGGCTTCCAAGGCAGTGACTCATCTTGGGTGTAGAAAGTCCCATTTTACTCCTGAGGAGTGACTAGAGGGTTCAAACTGCTAGCAGCCCAACTTGAACACTATTGGGGCTCCTTAATCGCCAATATCTCTGTGAAGTTCCTTTCAAACTTCTTCTCTTCACACACATATGCACACCTAAGTCCTTGGCCATACCCCCTGCCAACACACCTGCATTTTGTGCCAAAAAGGTTGTGCTAGCAGCTTCCTTTTTCTGCCCACTCAT
Organism: Nesogale talazaci; assembly: GCA_004026705.1. Classification (NCBI taxonomy): domain Eukaryota; kingdom Metazoa; phylum Chordata; class Mammalia; order Afrosoricida; family Tenrecidae; genus Nesogale; species Nesogale talazaci. Next base: position 64,350 of record PVJH01007444.1, on the reverse strand, counting down.
TCCAACCCCCATGTTAGCATGGTAGCTATTTTCTCACGGAACCATCACTTTCTATATTAATGCATAGTATACACATGTATGGTTGGAGAACTGTTTATATATTCAATAATATTGCTAGGGACTTAGGTTGTTTCCAGTTTATTACTTCTACAAAGTTACATAAGCACATTTAATAGATATTAAAGGGATGTATTTCATTGTGGAGATTGCGATCAATAAGATGAAACAAGTATATGAACTATTGCATGGAAAACTGATTTGCTTGTAAACCTCCATCCAATTCACAATAAAAAGTGTCTTTTTTTTAAGAATATGTGAGCCTAGGAAGTGGCATTTGTCCTGCTGTGCCAGGTTGTATGGAGAATGCTGCATCTAAATTATCCTGGCAGTCACTACATGGTCCGCTGGCAAACACCTTTGCCTGGCTGCCCTCATGTTAAAAGGACTACTCCTGCTGTTGAAGACCCTCAAGAAATGGACAGAGATGCTACACTCTTTCCTCTCTGATGGCCCCTTTCTTCAAGTTTGAATGCAAACCCTTCCCCTCAGCTCAAGTTAAACCAGCTGGAGCTCTTCCCAGCACTTACATAAGTGCGCAGGTTTAATAAAAGAAAGAGATAAACCCAGAGAACATTTCATCATTGTGGGTTAAGCTCAGCCCTGCCTACAGACACACACCAAGCAAGAAATCACTACCATTTGCCATGAAATTAATTCCAAATCATGGTGACCAGCATGTATAAGAATAGATCTGTACTCCATAAACTTATCAACAGTTGATTATTCAGAAATATTTGCCAAGTCTCTAGTAGCACAGTGGGCTATGCATTAAGCTTTTAAGCACACGTCAGTGATTCATGCCCACCCACTGCTTCTGGAGAGAAAGGTGAGACTATATGTTCTTCCCTGTGCTATCAGGTCAGTATGAGTCAGAAGCACCTTGGTAGCAGTGAGTTTGGATCATGAACTCCATGGGAGTGAATTTTGAGAGTTTTCTTTCAAAGCACATGAAGTGAATGACTCAAAATTCAAATCGTTAGGTTAGGATTCACTTGCATCATCAAACAAGAGCCTCTCTAACTCCCTGCCTCCATTCTAGCCTTCAGAGACAATTTATCCCCTAACAAAGGGCCACCCATGACCCAGAGTCTCTCCCACCACAGCCTAAGGCTTGCCTTCCTGGTTCTGCCCCGGCTAACCTTTTGTCAAAATGAGTGAGAGTGAGAACACCTATTTCCTTCTAAAGAAATAATATCACCATAGCAGGTATAGAATCCAGCCCTAAAAGCAAGCAAGATAATTGCTAAGTAATGTAATATTGGTGCATTTTCCCACTGTGTTTTTCACATGATTATATTGTTACAGAGAATTGAGTTCAATGTCCTAGAAATCTGAACAGTGTAAGCCCAGTAGGGAAACTCTGTTGTATTTATAGAATTTGTGCCACTATTGATCACAGAGCTTTCAAGGAGCTTCTCTTTCTACTCAACACTTCTCTCTAGATAATCTTGGTCTCACTGTAAGTGTTTGATCAGGTTTTCTCAGAAAAATCTCAGTCATTTTGACAGGCTAAATACCATGTTGATGCATCCTATGAGATCATACTAGCAACAACGATGTGTAAAACAAGACTTTCCTTGGTTCCCTTAAATTCTGCCATAAATACAATATTTCGTGGTGCCTCCCTCTCCCTCCTACTATGTTTCTGCTTCTTCCAGCTCCTCTCTTTATGATACCTTGAGGATTAGAGAGTCAGTTCTGATAACTCAGCTGTTAGATTTTTGTCCATTCCCCATTGTTTACTTTCTTGATCCACAATTGTGCCCTGAATACCTACTGTGTACTGGAATTTATTACAGGTCAGAGGCATCAAGGGATGAAACATATGAAGATCCCTGTCCTGGAAGACTTTACTTTCTTGCATAGAGAGAATAATCTAAAGATATAAGCAATAGGAAAATTATATATGCTAGATAATGATGAGTACTACAGACAAAGAGAAATAGAGCAGTGTAAGGAGGAATGGGGTCCTGTTGCTATATTGGAGGGCTCAGGCGTGCTGATAGGTGGATAGGGGTATATGGATAGTTTCTATTGACTCCTCTAGGTCTCCTGTCCACCCTCTGTTCCTTATTCCATACTCTTGGAGGATGACATTTATGGGTTACACCAGTAGGCTCACATGTCTTTTAGCTTTCAGGTGTGTTAGGCCCATGCCCAACACTAGCAGGACTGGGAAGACAGAAGCACAGTGTCGTAGCCTAGCTTGTCTAGCATAACAAATCCAATGAAACTCATAAATGTATAAGAAAGAACTTGTTATAAGAAAGCATCCCAGTTGCCTCCAATAAAATTATTTTTAAAATAGGAAACCATCCCAGTTGATCAGTTATCAGGATTCAAAGAACTAACAATCATAACATTGCATGCTCACCTTCCTGATATGATTGCTGACAACAAATGTATACATAAACAAATGTGGTGAAGTAAGCTGATGGTGCCTGCCTATCAAAAGATATAGCATCTGGGGTCTTACAGGCTTGAAAGTAAACAAGTGGCCATCTAGATCAAAAACAATAAAGTCCACATGGAAGAAGTACAACAGCCTGTGTGACCACGAGGTGTCGAAGGAATCAGGTATCAAGCATCAAAGAACTAAAAATTATATCATTATAAATGAAGTATAGATTTGGAACCCAAAGCCCATCAGTAGATGAAGCAATGCCCCTTCTAGAGGGTTTGCAGGAAGGAGATGAGCCAGTCAGTGTACAGTATAGCAACTATGAACTATGCAACTTTCCTCTAGTTCTTAATGCTTCCTCCCACCCCCTATCATGATTCCAATTATACCTGATAAATGCAGCTAGGTCAGGGCATATACACTGGTCTGGATAGGAGCCAGAAATATGGGGAATTCAGGACAGATGATCCTTTCAGGACCAGTGGTAAGAGTGGTGATACCAGGAAGGTGGAGCCTAGATGGAGTAGAAAGTGGGAACCAATTGTAGGGATCTATATATATCTTCCTCCCGGGGGTACAGACAATAAAGAAGTAGGTGAAAGGACACATCAGATATGAAATGAAAAAATAATGATAATTTGTAAATTATTAAGGGTTCATGAATAGGGGGAGTGGGGAGCGAGGGGACATATGGGGAGCTGATACCAGTAGCCTAAGGGGAAGGAAGATGTTTTGAGAATGATGATGGCAGCAAATGTGAGCTGTATACAATTGATGCATGAAGTGACCATGATAAGAGTTGGATGAGCCCTGAATAAAATGATTTAAAAATAGAGAAGGCATCCCAGTCAAACTCAAGTCCATAAATGTAATGCTAGTCCATAGGACCCTCTTCAGACTCATATAGCAGTAGGTCCATGAAACAGAAAGGTGTGAATTCAGAAGCAGGATCATCACAGGCTGGTGGGTACAGAGTTCCAGGAATCCCAGGTCGGTGAAGCAATGCCCAGGTACCAACAGCTATTAGGGTTGGGCAACCCACATGGGGCCACCGTTCTAGGCAGACAGAGCTCCAGAAGGCAGAAAGGTAAAGAAAGTCAATTCCCAGAGTCCTTTACTCCCATACAAAATGCCACAACCTCAACGAAGTGTCATGAAGTTACCACTTGATTGACATGTTTGTCTCCATCCCTAGCCAGGATTATTTAGTTGACATAAAATTATCTACCTACCACATACAGGAAGCCAGGGTATTAATTCCTCTGGTTCTCTCTTCACAGTGTGGCGAGGATTTCAGTCCTTACTGCAGTTTACAGCTCCTGCTATGTGGTTTTTCCCTATAGCTCAAGTGATAACCCCAGCTATTTCTGGCTTCCCAAAAAGGTTTCTTTTCCTTGGCGCCAACAAATGCTCCCCGCTGTTGTTAATCCCATGTTGTTCCTTTACCCCTGATTATTTTCCTGAAACCTGGCAATGCCTTGATAATGTGTGTCTTCCGTGACATTTCCCACACATTCCATTTTAATACACTCTTTCCTGCAAGCGGGGGACCAGAAAGCTGTTCTCAAAATGAAATGCTGTGATTCTGTTGTCCATGCCTGAAGAGACAATAGGAAAGCCCTCTTGCTATGAGGAGAAGGGAAGGGATAAGATGCTGGGAATCCATAAGATGCAGAAGGACCGCCTCTTACCTACCTGTCACTCTCTGGTTATTTTCCCACTCTTAAAAAGTATAGGGAGACCCAGGCACTGATTACCTGGCAGGATATTTGTTCCCTGCCCAGTAGGATGAAGATGATGTTGACAGGAAGAGTCAAGCAAGGCCTATTACTCACCACATCTCCATCTAACAAGGCTGTGTGTAGATATAAAAGCCAGATGGGTCTCAGAGAATAGTTGTATTATTCTAGACTTAATCAGATGGCTATGGAAATCACAGAGGAGGTTGTTGATGTGGTATCTTTATTGCATCAAAGCCATAAACACTCTTGGCTTTTGGTTTTCAGCTATTGACATGCGTAAGCTCTCCAACAGGTTCTATTAGTCTAAGTACATTAGAGAAACAAATCCAAAAGACCCCCCTCATATGTATAAGAGTGTTTTATATAAAGGGTAAGTGCTCATCAAGAAAACATCCCAACTCAGTGCTGCTCAAGCCCACAAGTCAAACATTTGTCCATATGTCTGGACAATTCACAAAGTCCTCCTCAATCTCACAAAACACACACAATGATGCCAACTGCAGGAGGAAAGTCGAATCAGTGAATGTGTAAGCATTTCAATGCTGGCAGGGATCTCCACGCAGCTGCTCCAGCACCCAGGGCTGCATCAGGTTAGGTCCATGTGGCTTTTCCTCAGGAATGTCTCACAGGAAGTGAGTCTTGCCAGCTGAAGCAGGGAACTGGCTAAGGCAGCTGCACCCTGGTCCGACCATCAGAAAGTGAGAGACCTGAGAACTAGAAAGGTGAGGCTCACTGAGTAATTTATCTCTCTGTCTTTCAATTAACCCCACATGTGTTTATTGTGGGCACAATAAACCTTAACTATCTCACAGGTGATAAGAATGGCTCCACCTTTCCTTGACTCCATGGCTCAGAAGCTCATGTCCTGGACTTCCCATTGTTAAGATTAACTTGTCAAGAGCCTTTATGAATTGCCAAGTCTTACAACAACAAAGACCAGCTCTGAGTCCTTAATTCCACATGACATAGCACATATACATCCTGGATACCTATTTGCCTTCCTTTCTGCAATGACTTACCCCTCGTGGACTTCCAGATGCATCATTCACTGACATAGGAACTGAGCAAAGGTAACAGCCTCTAAGGCACTTATTCGATGGTGAGGAGGTATAGAAATGGGTTTCTGAACTTAACATTCACTGTTCTCCTCTTCTGTCAGAAATGTATGACGAAACATCAATGGTTTGATGAAACCAACACATTACAAGCACATGCCTTATCCCCACGATCAAGCCTATCTTCTCTGCAACCAGAAATTGGGGGTCTAGGAATCAAGGACTATAGGGGTGGTTGGAATAATATTTGATAGGACCCCACAAACTGGAGACCTGTTTCCTAGAATGTTCTACACAAAAACAGACTCATAATTTAAATTGGAAGCAGAGATCACTTCCAGGATTCCCCCCCCCCTTTTTTTTTTGTCTTTTCTTTCTTTCTATTCTTTTTTGAGGGAGCTTCTCATGCTACTGGAATAACAAGAAGAACTTGGGGCAACACTTGACTGGCTGGGGTAATTGATACAATGACCTTGTCACACCAACTTCTGAAAACCACAGAAAAATTCACTCAAAGTGGATTCATCAATGAAACATAAAAGGAAGTGGTGAATTGTAAAATACATCTTTAAGAACTTTTACTTCTTTGGGGAAGCTGTGAACAACTGTCCTAAGAATTAGTAGTTAATTACCCTATTTTCTCTGTTCCAAGGGACTTGTCTGCCAAGATGTTCTCCAATTCTGGCACAAGTCGCATTGGAAGTGGCTAAGTTTCTGAGACCATTTCTGTAATTTTCTCTTCGTGCTTTACATAATCTTTATTCATAGCCCTGTCAAAATTTGATTCTGGGCCTATATAGTAAATACCATGCCAAAAACATACAGGCTTTAGCCAAGACTTAAAAAATTGCCTAAAATTCTTGTTTGGGGAAGAAAACCTCTCTCTCTCTCTCTCTCTCTCTCTCTCTCTCTCATTGGAAACAATTTTATAGTTTTGTCTACTGACTGTAGGATATTTTAAGCACTGTGATTCTGCAATAACACCAATTTGGCATCAGTGTCAATGATCACCATATCTCCAAACATGGTCAAGGTCGCTGGGTCAGAAGCAGTAAGCACAATTAGCCAGACTGCAGCTTGCTTTGCAGCTAGATTGCTGTCCGTCACTGGAGGCGGACGGCCCAGGCAGAGTAATCTGGCTGTTCTTTTGGCTGAGGGTAAAGCACAGCATCCAAGACATCTGCAAATTAGCACTAGGAACCAGGGACACAGGAAATCTGTGTTTATACAGATAGAATAGGGTCTGGCTATAATGGTTTCAATAACTGTTTGTGGGCTACTGTCAACCTGATCAGCTGTGCCATTTTGGAGAGCTTCTACCAATTTAAATAGCCCTTGCTAATTATGCCAATGTCCATATCCTCTGACAAAGACAATATTGCCAGTTGGTTGGAACTTGGGCTAAATAGTATAAATAGTAACTCTGGACTCTATAGCTACGCGCCACAAAGTCAATTACAATAACTTTTTCCTAATTCTCCATCTTCTCATAAGAAAAATGGGAATTATATATACTTACTAAAGACACTACAAGGATTAATTTATGTTTTGCTTGTGAAGTACTTTAAATTGTGTCTAGGGTATAAAACTCAAAACTCCCTGCCATTGAGTCATTTTTTATTCACAGTATCCCTAACAGATAGAGTTGAATTATGCTTGTGGGTTCTAAGATCGAAACTCTTACTGGGAGTAGAATACTTCATCCTGCTCCCTCAAAGTCACTGGTGCTTTTGAGTTGCTGACTTAGCAGTTACCAGTCCAACAATTAACTTATAGGAAGGCTACATAAGTGGTGGTGGTGGTGAAGTTAATCCTGTTGAACATGGTCACTGATCATGATGATCACACTCATCCCAGAGATTAAAGCAGACTTGATACTATTTTTGAAGCATTTCAAAAGTTGGGCTGGACAAGAGCTATGCTAATAGAAGATTTAAGATGCTCAAAAAGAGAGACATACACCTAAGTTATTAGCATTGAGTGTAGTCACAATCATAGGGACTGAAGAATACTCATGTATTAGGTTAGATACTCTAGAGAAGCAATCCCAGTGACACTTGTGTGTATGTATATAGAAAAAGATTTATATGTAGAAATGGCCCACACATTTGTAGACTAAATAAGCCCAGTGTAGTTCAAGGTCATAGGTTAAGTGTAAGCTAGAGGTACACCTGACTCATGTAGCTGCAGAAGCTGGAAAACCAAAGGCAGGAAGATGAAACTACAGTGTGAGCATCAGTATGGTGCAGAGGTGAATGAATCTGAGTCAGCTGAAGAAACTCAAGGTAGGCAGTCCATGGATGGCTCCCAAGAATGACAGATGGCTCCCAAGATTAACAGGAGATGTATGAGCCAGATATAGGCTCCAGATCTGGCAGAAGGCAAGGGGGCAAGAGCACTCAATTCTGCTTAAGGTCAGTCTTATACAAAAGACCACAGCCCCAAGGAGGTGTCATCAGATTGCCTCTTGATTGATTGGTTGAGCTTCATCCCTACCTTTACTCAGATATGTCAAATCAACAAAATCAAACTGTCATCACTGATATGAAAGGAGGAAGAGACATAACAAATGCCAAGAATATTCAGAAAATAAGTAAGGTTAGTGGACTTGGTTAAAAGGAACCAGGAAAAAAAGAAAGAAACAGAGACTAAAAGAGAGTTTAAAAGGTAACCCTGAAAGCTAATGGAGAAGTGAATTCAAAGGGGAATGCACAACACAACAGCAAGGGGATCACAGCAATCAAGTCCCCAGGGAATACCAAAAGTAGACTTTGGGGCAAGGGCATGGCAGTCCTTTAGACAGCACCAGAAAATACTCTTAAGTGTCAACAAACAGACCTTGAATTATTTATAGGTTTTTCTTTTGTTGTTATTTTCTTTTCTTTTATTTCTTTCTTTTGCTCTGTCTTGTTTTTGTGCATATTATTATCTCTGCATTTCTATCCAGATAAGATAGGTGGGATAAACAATCTGGAGGAGAAAACCATGGGACCAACTGGGGTGGGGGGGGAGGGCATGGAAGAGGGGAGGAGAGGGGGAGGAGAGGTAAAGGAAGTGGGTTATAATAAACCCAGCGACAAGAGAATAACACGCAATCTAAAATTGATGGAAAGGAGGGTGTAAGAGGCCAGGTAGGGTTTGATCAAGGACAATAAAATCAAGAGGCGTTACTGAAACCAAATGAAGGCTGGACATGAGAGTGGGACAAGAGGAAAGTAAAGGGAAATAAAGGAAAGAAGTAGGAGGCAATGGGCATCTGTAGAGGTCTAAACACAGGCACGTACATAGATAAACTGTACAAATTTATATATGACGATGGGAAATAGATTTATGTACATATATTTATAGGTTTAATATTAAGATATCTGATGGGCATCGAACCTCTACTCAAGTACTTCCTCAACACCAGAACACTTTGTTCTATTAACCTGGCATTTCATGATGCTCACCTGAGCAACACAATCATTGAAAATAAATGGGTGCATAAACAAATATGGTGAAGAAAACTGATGGTGTCTGGCTATCAAAAGATTTAGCATCTGGCTTCTTAAAGACTCAAAGATAAACAAGCGACCATCTAGTTGAGAAGCAACAAAGCTCACATGGAAGTAGCACACCAGCCTGTATGATCATGAGGTGTTGATAGAATCAGGTATCAGTCATCAAAGACCCAGAACAACAAAAAAAGTCATATCACTGAGCATGCGGGGGAAGATGGAGTGGAGATCCAAAGCCCTACTGTGGGCATCCTCTATTTGGGTCTTGGGGAAGAGACAAGCCAGTCGGGATCCACTATAGCATTGATGAAACAAACAACTTTCCTCTAGTTCTGTAGTGCTTCCTCCCCGCCACTATCACGACCCTGATTCTACCTTATAAATGTAGATAGACCAGAGTATGTACACGGATACAGATAAGAGCTGGAAGCAAAGGTAATCCAGGACAGATAAACCTCTCAGGACCAACCAATATTGAGGTAGCCATGCCAGGAATGTAAGGGAAAGATGTGGGAAGAGAGGGGGAACAGATCACAATGATTGTGGCTGTCACTGATCTGTGTCAATTTCAGCACTGGGAGTGTAGGGGTGCAGTCTGGCCTGTCAATCTGGAGAGAGCCAGTGCGGCCTCTATGTGGGCATGACTTTCTCCCGAGAATTCTGGGAAGTCTCGTGGTATTTCACAATTGGAGGTGAGAGACCATTGACTCAGTTCCTTGGAGGCAAACTACTGACAAGATAAGATGACAGCATGCTGATAGATCCTGATTCCTGGAGACTGGAGGAGCCAGAGGAGAAACCACATGGGCTTACCCTGATGGAACCAAACCTCTGGGGTTGGAGAAGCCAGATGGAGACTTCTGCCATTGTTGAGATGCCTGGGAGGCAGAAGGGAGACCCCTACCAGCACTGAGATGCTTCTACTCCCAATGGATACTGTTGATGGACTCTGAACCCTGGAAACGAGGAGCCATGGGGAGACACCTGCCAACACCGGAATGCTGCTACCGCCACTGGATACACCAGACTCTGCATCCACTGGCCTGTCATTGTCCTGCTTTGTGAGTTGGAAGGAGATTTTATAGATTGGTATTGGACATATGGGCTAATATCAGACTTATGACCTCGGACTAGACTGGCTTGGGATGCTCTCTTAATGTTCCATTCCTCTTGTATATAAACCTTTCCCTTATATCCATAAGGATGTTTATGTATTTATTTCTCTAGTCTACCTGGACTAACACAATGATATACCTATGACCCCCTCCCAAGGGGATGGACAACAGAAAAGTGGGTGGAGGGAAACATCAGTCAGTGTGAGACAAGAAAAAAAATTATAACTTATCAAGGTTCATGTGCGAAGGAGGTTGGGGGGATGGGGGAAAATGAAGAGCTGATATCTAGGGCTCAAGTAGAAAGAAAATGTTCTGGAAATGATGATGGCAATAAATGTACAGATGCCTTTGACACAATGGATGGATGGATTGTGATAAGAATTGTACAATAAAATGTTTTTTTAAGAATATGCATAGATGGATAGGAGTAAGTTCACACAAATGAAGACTTAAACAGCCATCAATTTGGCAGGAAGGAGATCTCATCCAAATTCTCATTTGAGAAATCTCCATGAGGTGGCAGGGTGTTTATTTGTCAGGATTCAAGCAGAGCAGGAAAACCAGTGTTAGCTTTATATATTAATTACAATGTTACCATATTAGTTTATACGAGTATACATTAAGAAGTGCATTTGAATAAATTTGCTTATGCAATTGTGAGAACCGACGTTGCTAATCCAAAATTTATAGGGGAGAGTATCAGGTAGAAAAGATGATGAACTGAGGCTTGTCTGTAGGAGGCAATTAGAATGGATGAAGCAAAGAGCAAGAACAATGGCAGACCCAGCCGCTATTTGGAGTCACTGTCTCGGGGCAAGTCTGACACTTCTTTCAAGGTTTCCTAATTGACTATGTCAGGCCTATCCAGAATAGCATCCTTTTTGATTAAGTTAAAGCCAACTCTTGGCATGCTTTACATCTACAAAATCCCTTCATGGCAGCATTCTAGATGAACGTTTTAATGATGTGAAGGAGGTAGAAAACCATCTATTCTCATCCTGCGTCTATCGTGACTGTCCCTGAAAGCTCCCCCTAAATAGAGAGTAACAAAAAGATAATTCTGAAAGCTGTACGTCAGTCTCGACAAAGTCACCATATTACAAAACAATTCCATAGGGGTTTCTTGCGGGGGCGGGGGGGGGCATGAAGAGAGTGCCTCTGAGAACTTTAGAAATGAATCAGATCTACGGCTGATAGACAAATAGCCGGAACAATTATGTGCATGGTATGGCAATCACATTGTGGGAATAGAGGATGTGTGGGCAACAGGAAATCAGTGATGTCAAGAGAAGAGCTTGGTGCTGGGATGAGCAATCCACCAGAAGCCCTGGGACTTCAGATACAATCTTGCTGGATTTGCTTAAAAAGCAAGTTGCTGATCACTCTTGACAGCTGGGCATTTCTCAGGGTTGTTTGCAGAAGACGATGTTGAGGAATGAGGTAATAGGTTGTCTCAAGCAAAAATGGGCTTGCTTTAACGTGCTATATTAAACGTGAATCCCTGAGCTCAGTTTTGCTCTCTTGTATTGCACTCCACTGCATGTGCAAACACCCATGAGAGGTTTTCTGAGATTTGGGGGGCATGGAGAACTGTCGGGAAGCAGCATGAAGCTTGGGCTACTATTTTTGCCATGAATGATACAATTCTCAGTTACTGTCTCAGGGGTTTCATTCAACCTAACAACATCCAGAAAATCATGATGAGCGGTTTAGCACCGTGTCTTAAAACAAATTTGGCACATAAATAAATGAGGTGAAGAAAGTTGATGGTGCCCAGCTATTAAAAGATATAGCTTCTATGGTCTTAAACACTTGAAGTTAAACAAGTGACCATCTAGCGGAGAAACAAGCCCACATGGAAGAAGCATATCAGCCTGTGCAATCATCAGGTGTTGATGAGATCAGGTAACAGGCATCAGAAGATCCCAAACAAAACAAAACAAATGTCATATTGCTGAGAATGAAGGGGGTTGGAGAAGAGACTCCAAATCCACCTGTAAACAATAGAACATCCTGTCATAGAAAGTTCACAAGAAAGGGATGTCAGAGCACAGTATAGCACAGATAAAACACACAATATTCCTCTAGTTCTTTGAGTTTTACTCACCCCCCCAAAATCATGACCACAGTTCTTTCCTTACATTCTGGCTTGACTGGAGCCTGTACACTGATGCAGATGAAGAGTTCACAGCACATGGAATTCAGGTCAGGTAAGCTCTTCAGGGGCAGAAGTGGGAACAATGTTACCAGAAAGGTAGGAGGAAGGTGGGAAAAGTAGGGCAGGCAAGGGGAACTGGTCTTCCCCCCACACACGTGTGTGAGGGTAAACAACAGAGACATGGGTGAAGGAAGACAGCAATTGGTATAAGATATGAAAATAATAATACTTTATAATTTATCAAGGGATCATGAAGGTGGAAAGAAGGGAAGGGGGAGAAAAGGGGAGCTGATACCTAGGGCTCAAATAGAAAGCAAATGTTTAGAAAAGGACGATGAAAACATATGCATAAATATGCTTGATATAATGGATGTTTGGATTGTTATAAGAGTTATAAGAATCCCTAATAAAAAGTTCTTTAAAAAAATAATAAAATTACAAAAAATTCCAACTCTCTGACATTGAGTCAATTCTGAGTAGAACAGCCTCTGTGGTTTTCTGAGACTATAATTTTTATGACTATAAAGTCTCTTCTTCTGCTCACAGAGCAGCTGGTGGTTTCGAACTACTAGTTTTCTTGTTAGCAGCCCATCATATAGTCCACTAAGCTATCACAGCTTTGTAAGCAGGGTTTTTGGGGAGGTCAATATTTATGGGAGGAGGCAGTCTCATCTTTCTCCTGAACTCTGCCACCAGAACTCCTTAAATTCTAGGACAGTCTTCCTTAAATTTTTTTTATTTGATTGATTCACTGACTCTTAAAATCCAGAAGCTAAATGAAGCATATCCCTACCTAACTCTCATATTCCAGTTTCACATGTATTATTTAGGCAGTTGAGTAGCCTAGAAATCTGGTTCTAGGGTTATAAGGCCTGGGTTTGAATGTGAGTTTTGAGACGACTTTCCCTTGAAAATAAGTTGTAGAAAGTCATGCCTGACTTGCATAGTGTTGCTTTGTAGCTTAAGTGAGATGATATATGTGACTCAAGCACCAGTTGTCGTGGAGTTGACTTCAACTCAGGGCAAACACATACACGTCAGAGTAGAACTGTGCGCCATCAGATTTTCAGGGGAAAATCATTTTTTTTTGGATGTCAATCACCAACACTTTTTCCCAAGGCATCTCTGGTGGGCTCATATCTCCACCCCTGGGGTTAGCAGGGAAGGGATTCTATCTGTAACAGGCAGGCTCTGAAATCTTGTAAACACTTCCTAAATATTGGTTCTCTCCTCTCTTTTCCCATTCCTTCCTGATGCACAGCCTACAAATGGTTTTGTCATTTTGTATTTGTTTTACATGTGTTTTTACTCAAGCCAGTGACATTCAGTTGAAAACTTGCCTTTTAAGTACTAAATGCATGCTCCAATCACTAACGCATTTCCCTACTCCTCTCTGTCTAGTTCAACTACTCACATCTCTTTTCTTTCTTGCCTGTGTATGTGTATATATGTGGGACTTCCTGTATGGTAGTAAGTGCCATTTACAAACACTTAACTTCTTACAAAGAGCATTCACAGGGGACCTTCCCCAAGACACACCTTACTTCAAGTATGACGGGCAATATCCTAGGCCTCCACTCTGCAGACCATTATACAGAAATGTTAAGGGTCACGCCCAAGGCACAGCACTGGTAAATGTTAGAGCTGGCATGGAAACCTCCATGAGCTGACTCCAAATCCAACTTCACCCTACTGCCTCCTCTGCATACCCTTCTTTCTTCCTCTCTCTGGTTTTTCCCTCATTTCTAGGCTCTTTCTGACAAAGTCACTTCCTAAAGTGTTTTTGCAATGACCCTGTGTATTAGCCAGGATGTTTTCAATTTCAAGTGACAGAAACCCCACTCAGAAAGATTTATTGTTTCTTGTGTAGAGACGGGTGAGGGGCTAAGTGGTGTCAGGCTTCATTGGGTCCAAGGGCTTAGCAATGGCGTTAAGGTTTTCCTTTCTACCTTCTTTTTTTCAGTGCTGCTTTTCTCTGAATTTTACCCTCATCCACTTCCCCTTTGAGTAGCAGGTTTGGCAGGCAATAGTTCCCATGTTTTATACCAGAGTCTGCAACTCAAAGGATAGAGGGAAAGCCATGAACATTATTTGGAGCAAGTGTTCGTTTGTGGGACCAACTGTATGCAGTGAGGTGGGGTGTTGCAATTAGCAGGTCAATGGCAGGTACCGAATACTGCAGTTACCTCATTAAAAGGGGAAGCACATTCTCAGAGGAAATGAGGAGAAAGGAGTATCCAGCAGCAAACAGTGAAAATAAAAACAAACACAACACAGATGATGCAGGGCGTCATTGCTAGGGTCCACTGAGTCATGTTGAAAATGATGAAAGATTAGGCAGTCATTTCACAATATGAGGGACGCCATCAATGTCACTGCATTTTACATATCCAAAATATTGAGATGGTAAACAACAAACAGATAACATCACACAATGCCCACAAAAATAAATAAGTAAATAAATAAAGGGGCTGAGCCCTGGTGGCGTAAGTGGTTGAGTGCGGAACTGCAGCCTGCGGGCTTGGTGGTTCAAATCCAGAGGCGGCTCTCAGGAGCGGCACTGGGTAGCGCCCACGACCACCAGAGGCAGTGATGCCCACCCCCCCCTGAAAAAAAATTAAAAAAAATAAAGTTGGGTATGAAGGTTAATGAACAGACTCGAAGGCCACTTCATCCTGTTTCTAAAATATCTCTATAACACACTTACATGAAGGCACTACTAAAGTCCTAGCTGATATATAAATTTAAACTTAACAAAAATCCACCAGAGTTGTCCATCAAGTATTACATTCAGATGGTCACAAATCAAACTTCAAATATTCTAACAAAAGCCCTGATACGTATTTTCCTTGAATTTTCACACAAAACTTCACATTCAATGATTTTCATCTTTGTGGTCAAGATTACTCACTGGCTTTCATGTGATTCCATTTAATACCTGTGAAAGTGTTTTCATGAAAATAAGTGAAAGTTCTGGAGAGAAGGTGTTTGCTAGACCACACATCTAGATTTGGATCTAGACAGGTGGACAGGTGGACACCCTGAGTGAGGACAGCTGAGAGGAGGGGAAGTGGCTGTCTGTCATCCCTCTACCTACCCACCTCCATTTCTTACCAGGGAAGCCAGCCTGTCTGGACGCCCGCATATATATTCAATGGTGCGGCATTTAAGTGATGCCAGGGAGACTTTGGAAAGACTAAATTTAAATAGATCTTAATACCTACATGCATGAGAGAAAGGAGCAGAGGGAAATGTGAGCTGAGAAGACACATTACAGAAGAGAGACATCCAAATATGCCTGCAGGTGTCCCCAGGCAAGATGTATTTCTGGTTATTCTTTAACTTTATTTTTCCCTCAGTATCTTCTTTTCTCTCCTTCAGATGTAAAAGTAGATTAATGGACAACAATAATAATGGTGATAGTATTGATTTTTTTTAAAAAATCATTTTATTGGGGCTGAGCCCCAGTGGTGTAGTGGTCGAGTGTGGGACTGCGACCCACTGGCTTGGCGGTTCAAATCCAGCAGCAGTTCTCCAGGAGCAAGGCTGGGGAGCTCACATGACCACCAGAGTGCAGTGATGCCCCCCCTCCCCAACCCCGCCAAAAAAAAGAGAATGTTCCTGTTTCCTATGTAAGTGTATGTCAGGGATACACTTGCTTGTGTCTGCTGAGTCTACATCTTACTGCTGGCTCATCATCCTTCAGTTCTTTGGACTTGAGTCAATGGTCTGTCATATTGCCTGTCTCCCCATGAGTCATCAGAGACGTGCTATCCAATCTAACCTTGGATTCATTCACCTTTGTAATCACAAGCCTGACCTGCTCACCTTGAAACCCTTTGACTGTACATCTGCCAGTCTGGGCTATTCCAGCATATCTTTGCTTGATCAGACTCCGAAGTCGAAAAAGTCAAAAGAAGCTTCCAGCTTAATATTTGACCTATAGACTCAGGAATGAACTGGAGGTGTAACATACAGCAAAAGTGAAATAAAATAAATAATATATATAGTAAGGGTTCCTAGAGGTAAGGTGGAAGAGGGAGGGGATAAATGGGAGCTGATCTCAAAGAGTTCAAAATGAAAAAAAATGTTTGAAACTGATTGTGGCAGCAATTTTACAGTTATGCTTGATCTAATTGAATTATGGATTTGTGATAGGTAAGCTTGCTGTGGCAACATGGCCAAAGAAGATAGGTGGATCTGTTGTGACAACATGGCCAATGAACACACATAAGATCAATTGAAGGGTGGATTGTTATAAAATCTTTAAGATCTCCCAATAAAATAATTAATAAACACAAAATATACCTTATAATTTTAGTTGAAGATTTACCCAGAAATGCATACAATAAAATATATTGTTGTCAGTACCTTATTATATACAAATGCAGATAAAATAAAATAGTTATAATCTCTGTAAAAATGTAATTAAGCATAAAAAATAACCAAGCTGTAATATAAATTATTGCAGTAGCCATATAATCTCTGATTCTGCTCCTTGAGAACTCAGCCTAACATAGGGTCCAAAACATAAGAACCCAACTCACTGCTGTGGTGTCGGATCTGACGCATGGTGACCCTGTAGGATAGGACAGAACTGTTTCTGAGACTGTGCCTCATTATAGGCGTGGCAAGGCCCATCTTTCTCATAGGGAGCAGGCTGGTGATTTGGGATTGCTGACCCCTTCGTTAGCAGCTCAGGTTCAAACCACTAGAGGAAGACACTAATTCAGGGACAGAAGACAGCTCCAGCGTCACAAGCCAGAGTTTCTCACCCATCTACTGAGAGTAAGGAACAGATGCTAGGGAGGAAGTCAAAAGCCAGCCTAAGATCAGGGGACCATAAACTAAGGGCAGAAATGGCCATCGGTGAGTGAAGAATTTGTTCTTGCCTTGGAAAACCAAGACCAGATATCTATATAGAACCCTGTGTAAGTAGGCAGTCCTCTCGAGGTAATGGATTTAACCAGAAGGAAAAATTACACTATGAGTTGAGTCTACATTTCATGGTGAGATGTAACGAATTCCCTGCAGGTACAACTAGAATGATTTAGTAACTGTAAAAAGATGTATTGGAATTAGATCAATTTGCTTTCTTCTTTCCTCCTTTATCCTCCCAAGCATTTCCCCCTGAAGTGGATTCTGAACTAAATCACCCTAATAATTCTCACTCTGCCACTCGGATGTTTTCCTGTGCCTGTGGCATCCTTATCTACTGTCCTAAATTTCCGACTTCTTCATCTTGGTCTAGATCATTTCACCCAGGAGCTTTTAGGCATCTACATTCTAATTTCATTTTAGTACCTTCACTATGTCTTTTCTATTACGTCCATAGCCCGTTAGGAACAGACTTTGCCTTATGGTGCCAAGTTGATTAATACACAATTTTAAAATGTATACATTTGCATACATGCAGCAAAGTGTATCCGTGGCAAAAGAACAAAGCAACAGTTTGTGTTTGGTGAGTTAGTCCTTAAAACAAAAATACTCTTTCATGACAGAGTTCTGCCTTCATCCTAAACCTTGAAACAGTCCTGATGCTATCTAGAATACTCCACATTCACTCTGACCAACCAGCATGCATGGTAAAATCCCAAAGCAATAGCCCTTTGTAATGTCATTGGCAATTTGGAAAGGGTGGCAATTTGGAAGTTACCTATGGGAAAGACAGATGAAGGAGGAACAGACACATTGAATAGTCAGATAGATGGAGGCAGAGCATATACAGAGAGTAAGAATAGACTTAAAGAAGCCCCCACCCCCAGACCAAGATATTCAAATAAAAGAGGGACATCACCTTATCCCTCCCCAATTCTGGCCTGTGAGATCCACAGATGACCTCTTTTGACTGTATTTATCAAAGTCTTCAACAAGGGTTTGGCAAAAGTTACTGTTTATCTCATTTGTTATAAGAACCAAATCACTGACAATTCTATTTATGATGAGCACCATCCTGTGTGGCCTCAGGTTCCCTCAGACACAGCTCTGCTGGTGATCAGTCATCTCCCATCTCCCTTTTCTCTTTGCTGCACACACTGAGTACAATTCTGCTTTTCCTCACTGCTACAATCTTGTGATGGCTTCCTAGAACAGAATTGCCTCTGGTCATCTATCAGTTTGCTCAGGCAAAGGAATAAGGGGACAGGAAAGACAAATTAAGAGATAAGCAACAGCAGAAGAGGATGACTTTACAGTCAAGACATTTGTAAAGCAGAGGCCATAAGGTAATTCCTATGAAAAAACAGACTGAGGCAGCTGTGCCTAGGGATGGACTCATTTATTCCTACTGTAAGACATCTAAGCTGTTTAAAATGGAATTGCCTGAAATTTAAAAACAAAGGAGAATGTATGCCTTCAGCATCTTCATTACTGTCCCAGTGATGGGGACCAAGGACAGGGCTTTTCACCATGGTTCCACTTGACAGACAGGCAGAGGCAACACTTGCAGTAATTAGGGAATCTTGTACCTTCTTGATTGACACAGACTACCATGTCAGCCTTAAATCCTACTTGCTTACAAAAATCTTTCCTTAGAGCAACAAGGTCTCAAAAATTGTGTTTCTAATGAGGAACAAATCTGCCACATTCAGACCTATTGAAGATTCACACCATCTTCTAAGCAGTGATGCTTCTGTTCATTACTGGGGAGAGACTTCTTATCTAAATGGTGATATCATATACAATTTAGTGACAGTGGAGAAATTCGGTTGAATTTTCTTTCTTTATAACTTAAAGGTGGGAGACACTATGCTTTAAGAATTGATGGAAGCAGAGAAGATGATGGAACACATGCAGGAGGGAAAGAAGAGTGAGAAGGAATACCTACAGAACTTTGGCCAAAGATGACCATGGATGTGGGCAGCTGAACCCATGTGGGTTCAAATAGACTCTTCTAAGCCTTTGTCTAGAAAAAACTAATATCCTTTGAAGCCAGAAGCTAGAGCCGCTTTAGAACCCATTATTCAAGATTGCCTTCAGGGAAGTCTGCCATGCACCAGTCCCTGCAATACTCCTGTGTTCCCTGGAAAGAAACAAAGTTACAGGGGATGGATATTTACTTGCTCAGAGCATGAGGGCTATTAAAGAAATGACTATTCCCAGATTTCCAGTAGTCCTTAAGCTGTACCTACTCCTGGCCCACTGCCACGTGAAGCTGCGTGCTTTGCTTTTGCAGATCTCTGGCAGGCCTTTTTCGGCTAGTTAAAGGACATACAGAGTATCAAAAGTCAATGGCAATTTGTCCTAGTTACTGTGAACTACCTGGGACATTGGCTATCAGCTGAAGAGTTTTACATAGACGTAAAGAGCAAAGAAGCTATAATAGCTTCCTTGCCCATCTCACACACACACACACACACACACACACACACACACAATCAAGGGGATTTTAGGTTTCTGTGGATATTATTGTGGCAGTTATATAATTGGCAGTTTAAAGATTAAGCATGTGAGGCAGAGTCTAGCCTGTCAATCAGATCACAGCCAATGAGGCCTTTGTGTGGGCGTGACCTTCTCCTGAGAATTCTGGAAAATCCTGATTTTCCTCTTTGGAGGCGGGAGACACTTTCCTTGCTCATTCCCTCTGAGACATCCGTAAGGAGAAGCCACATGAACCTACCCTGATGCACCAGACTTCTGATGCTGGAGAAACCACATAGAGCCCCCTGCCAGCACTGAGATGCTTACAATGCCAATGGATCCAAAGGCATTCTACCTACTGCTCTGTGATCACCCTGCATTCAGCGTGATGGAATGTGTTTTGTGAGTATGAGGAGGACTTTATAGATTGGTATCAGACTTATGGGCTTGGACTGAACTGCGTGGAATGCTTTCTTAATGTACAATTACCCTTTGTCTAAAATTTTCTCTTATACTCATATGTGTGTTTCTTAGCATTTGCTTCTCTAGTTTACTTAAACTGACACATTGTTGTAACTGGATTCTTAGTTTTTCATTCTTAGCCCAGTCTTTACATAGTTACTAGAGGAGGGAAGTAAACGGTGCCTTATTCTTTCTCTGAGGAAGTCATGGAAGTTGTTTGTGATTGATCTTCAGCAAGCCTTCATAACCACATTCACCCTTTGGAGTTCTCAGATTATGCTTTAAGATTTTCTTTAGATGTAGGTGGTGTTTTACCTCAGAGGCATGCGGATCATAAAGGTCAGTGGGATACGATAGCCTCATTAGATTCAATGCCTCATATTTCTCTTCCACTTATCTGAGAGTAGTTGCAGTAACTGCTCACCTAATAGACAGAACTATTGATTGGTGTTGGGGATCGGGTTAGATCTGGTTGTCCCAGATCTGATTGTCTGGCTATCCTCTAGCGCAGCATTGATCCGTCAGCACATTCACCTTTTTTGAAACTGCCATTGACTGCTCCACAGATTCAAATCCATGTGATTAGCATTTTGAACCCGTTACCCTTTTCCCGGAGGAGGAAGGGCTACCGATGGCTGTTTTTGATTTAACAGATCAGTTCCTAACCTCCAGAGGAGATGTGTAAGAAACTCCTCTGAATAACCCTTTTCTAGTTCTATTTGAAAGCAACTCTTCTTTGTAACCAAATCCAGCCACAGGCAAATATGCAGGGCATGGATATGCAGGGACTGCTTCCTCAGAGGTCTTACAAAGTAGACTTGACCCCGCCCAGGTGACTTCAACATAACAAGCTAAGTAGGTGACTTTCACTTGAGCTTGCAATCTGGAAGAAAATCCATCTGTGATGGCATTTATGGACTCAGAGAATGTGAGGGTTTGTAATGTCACAAGAATCCCCTGTTAAGAATAGAAGGTGTGTTGTTGAGCTTTTAGATATATTATTCTTTCCTTCAGATATAGTCATGGTTGAAATATAGTCACACCAGTCCAAAGGACTGCTTCAAATTGGAAGTTAATTGGAAGTCATTGGAAATGAACTAGGAGATGCTGCAACTAAAATAGCACCTAGCAAAGAAATCCCAGAAAAGTCACTCAACTTTGTCTGAACATCCTTTAGAAACTGGTAAGCCAATGGTGGCCAGTCATAATCAAGAATTGGGCCTTTTACAACCTGTAAGGTTCTCATCCTTGATTCAAGTAGATTTGGGGATGCTAAGGAGACCCCAAGAGTCGCCCTACCCCAAACTGAAAGAATTGAGTGGAGAAGAGGTGAGTGCTATTTTGATGAGGAAACTGAGTTATGGAAAGAGTCTGGAAATAAGATAGTCATTTCTAAGGAAATACATATACCTTTACTCCTAGTTTGCTCATGAGAGCTAGTGGATAAATATTGCATTACAGTTCTGAATGCACACTTGGGTGAGACTTCCTTGAAGCAGCTCATGACTTGCATGATGCACACAGGCAATGTACACAGACTTTTTCTAATGTCTGAAGGGGCAGAATCTGACAGTCACCTTTTTTCCTACACCCAGTGTGAAGGCAAAGAACAGTGCACAATATTCTGGGAGTGGGAATCTATCAAACCCACTCATACCATTGATCGTGGATTCCAAACACACAAGATACCACCGACCTGTGCACCAAAAGGCAGCAAGTTACGGGGAGCAGTGTATGGGAGCAGACTTGGAATGCTGACACAACACTGCGGATTGGATCTCAATCAAATTCTTGTTCTCCCACAGGACTTACATTTGCTTACAGTTTCCAGTTTCCATCAAAAGGATAGTTTGGGAAGGACTGAGACCTTGCAAAAAATAATAAGGAAATATTATTGGGGAATTTTCAGATACCTGTGAATGAAATGATAAGAGATACAGCCTTTGTCAAGGATTGAATCTACCAAAAGCTTATCCCACTCCTTCAGGTCAATTACCCCTTCCTACAGAGCCTATTGCTGACTGGAAAATGGATTTTATGCAACTACCCCAGTCTAGAACTATATTTCAGTATATTAGTGTACTCTATTTAGTAAAATATAGTTAGTGTATTTTAATAATGACATGCAGATATTCTCACTGAGTGGAGGCATTGCCATGTCAGAATGCCACCATCATCTTTGTTGCTAAAACAAAACCACAGGCCTATTAGAAAAGCTGTCCCCACATGGACAGAGGGTCTCCTCTGGCCAAAGTCTGCAGGCACTCGGTGACTCACACTCTCCACATCACCTGTCATGTTCAGGACTGGTTGAAAGAACAACAACCGAGATGAGCTAGCGCAAGCGAGTTAACTAACCTGCCAGTCTCTTTCAATCCAGTGGGGCCTCAGGTGCTAACCATTACCCTAAACAATAGCAACCTATTCCTTTTGGTATTCAGAAGTTAACTCCTTTTGAAATTGTTATGAGACCCATTAGGCTTCTTCCCTACAACTTCATAATGCCGGAATCTTCCCTAATCTCTGGTAGCTTACTTAAGCAGTGCCAAAATTTAATACAATGCGCCAAGGCAAACGAAGAATTAACTAAACATGCTTATTCTATGCTTCTTCTAATCATGAAAGTTTGTGTGCTCCAGAGCCTGGTGCTGCTATGTCTTGGAAACAGCATCATATGAAGAATTCTTGGGCACCCAGGTGGAAAAATACTTATGTAGTTTTATTAAAAATACATTTTCTTCAAAATTACAGAGGCTGAAATCCTGGATACATCTTTCTCAGTTGAAGAATACCAGAGTCCTTGATTCTGTGGTTGAGGTTCCTTGAGAATTCAAGCTGAAATTCAGATGCCCTCCTAAAGCCATCGCCGACCCACAGTGATGAGTGACTCACAAGTATAATTTGATTGTCTTCTTCACCTTCAGTAATTGTTAAATCTTTCTGTTAACCTGTAATAATTGATCTAAAATGATGTTGACAGTCTATTTGGTTGCCTTTTTCTCTATTAGTAGAATGGGTGCTTGGAATGATAATACTTTTGTTTGAGGGCCACAATCTGTAGCAAGTGCTGTTAATTTAACACGATGTTGGGTTTGCCGCCAAAATTCACGTTCTGTAAAGGAGAGCTCGATCCTTTTGCACCTCCCACGCACAACGGAATGAAACCCTGCACGGTCTGCACCATCCTCACAATTGTTCCTACGCCACAGCCCATAGTTGCAGCCACAATGTCAATTAGTCTCCCAGACAGGCTTCCTCCTATGTTGCTGGCCCCCCCCGCTTCACCAAGCATGATGTCCTTCATGCTGGTAAAATGAGTCAGGAGGAAATTCCTTCATTCGACCTTCATGTTGGACTGGGTCATTTCTGAGAGTTTAATTCCTAGTTATGGCATCGTTGAATGGGAGAAATCGTCGAGAAACTTCACTATGGGGCAAACAGAAGAGAACTTGCTGAGGGAATGGAGACACAATAGCAATGCTTTACTTCTTTAAATTCAACTGAGTGGATTAAAATGTTTGACTATGCAGCAAGGTGGGGTTTGTACTATAGTCAGCACTTCTTGCTTCACATGGAAGAATTGCATAGGAGATGTAGAACAGGATCTGCACAGAATTAGACAAGTCAAAAGACTACATACTGCAACACAAGGCACAGTACTATTTTAAAGTGGCATCCTTCTCATTCAGGCATAATTAAGCTGACCTTTTGTTGTTTTGCCAATTGTAGAGTGCAGAGAATGGCTTGGACCAAAGGGCAGTACTTGGCCTCTGTTTTATGTTGTGATATTGCTGAGGAAGACCTTGCTCATATTTAAAGTTTTGTGATGAACCAGAAGATCTCCAGTGGAAAACCAGTACCTGCTGTGGCTGCCATCTAGGGCTGCCAGGAAACCCTGATTGATTATCGATGTGTAACCCTCAGTCTCTGATCAATACGAAGGAATGAGTTAGTGCCTAAAACCGAAAACACCCCTGATAGACCCCTGGTTGCATCCTAAGCCTTGAAATCATCTTATTCTCATCGTGAACACCCCACATCTACTTTCTGACTGCAGGGAGACAGGAAAGGGCCATATCCCTGAACAACCTCCTTGGCAATCCAGAAAGGCAGGGGAGAACAGGTTACTTATTGGGAGAGTAGATAGAGGAACATACACAGAGAATAGTTGTAGACTTTAAAAAGTTCCCCCTCAAGACTAAGATATGTATATTAAAAAGAAAAGACTAAGATATGCAACTAAAAGAGCCCCATCAGCTGTGTCCTCCTCAATTCTGATCTGCTGGATCAGCAAATGACCCCTCTTGACTGTCTTCATCACAAAGCCTTGGAGAACGGTCATGCAGAAGTTACTGTGTACATCTATCTCATTCGTTGTAAGACCCAAACAACTACCAAATCTGTTTAAAAAGATCAAATCCTGTATGGCTTTTAAGATTGAGTCAGACAAAACCTTGATGGTATGTCAGTACTTGTCCCATCTTTCTTTTCTCTCTGCAGCATATGCTGAGTAAAATTCTGTTTTTCCTAAGTATTCTAATCTTGTGATGATTTTCTCCCTCAGCTAACAGCTGCAGCACTAGGCAGTGTACTGAGCATCCAGCCTAGAAAGATGAATTGACTTGTTCTGCATGCCCAAATGATGTATGTGAATTACCCAGCACAATGCTTGGTTTACCATAGGTACACAAATACTGGCTTTCTTTATTATCACTCTCTCCCATGGAGCCCACTATCAAGGGAGGGAGACTGGCCTAATTAAAAACCTTTGTGTATAAGAGAAGGGGAAGATGATCTTAGAAATATGGAAGTGGTGCCATATTGGATCCTCGTATCTTGCTGGGGCTTCGTGTATTTGCTCCTCTTTGTTTCAATTGTGCAATTGTGATAGAATTCACAATGAATTAACAAAGCTTTGCTATATTCTTCTAAAACCAAAAACTCACTGCCACCGAGTTAATTTTGCCTCATAGTGACCCTCTGTGATATCGCCTGGGGCTGCTTCTCTGTATTTCAACAAAAGGCAAATGTCTCTGGATTTGAGAAATTCTGTTTATGTCTATAGGTACTAGAAGGAGACAGCGGGCTTTTCTATTCCTGAAGTACTTCAAAGATTCAGTGAAAATCAAACAAGTTCTATACCTTAAACTTCTGTGACCTCAAAAAAAAAAAAAGCAGATTTTCCAATGATTGCAGGAAGCAATTAGCAGGTTTTACAAGGATCACAGAATACACTTGATGCTTTAAATAATGTAACAACAAAGACCGGTTTTACAATGGCCATGGGAAATTATCTTTCTCTACATTTCTTTAGGAGCCCTGGAGGTATGGTGGGTTATGAATTGGACTGCTACCTGCAAAGTCCGCAGCTCCAAACCAAACCTGGCTGCTGTGTGTGTGTGTGTGTGTGTGTGTGTGTAAGGGATGGGGGGATTGAAGTTTTCTATTTCCATAAAGAGCTACAGTCTTAGAAATTCATAGCACTAGTTTACCATGTCCTATGTGGCCTCCATGAAAAGGAATCGACTCCAGAGTAGTGAGTTTGAGGGCTTCTTTTGTGACTTTTCCAGGGTTCATTAGACGATCATTCCCTGAAGTCTCATTCATCCTTGTACATCTAAATTGGGGGGTGCTTCTGTGTCTGGTCTTTCCAGAACACCATCCCCCGATGCCTTTGAATGGACCATGTGTGTACCTGCCTACTTCTCTTAAAGACTTTGCTTACTCTCTTCCTGAGTTAGAATATCCTTACGGATTGAGTTTAAAAGGAATATTTGCTAAACAGAAGTGGGCTGTTACATTTTTTATTTCTAACAAACTAAAACTTAATTATATTTTGATTAATTGATTAATAGAAGGCAAACTTTTTCACCCCCTTTGATCAAGCTCATTTTTCTATTTCAGAGTACAAACTGTCAACTATGCAGCTAGCAGCCGAAAATGTAACCAAGTCGTCCACACAGGGTCCTTGCCAAACAAGCTCCACTAAAACCTGTCCACCATAGGAGATCCTGCTAGCATTTGAAACATGGCTGGCTTCCTACATTAGAACAATAATCATATCACCACAGTACAACCAACTGATGAATGTGGGGGTGAAAGACCCCCACACCTGATAGCTTAAGTTAGGTACAGCGTCTCTCTGTCCATCAAGTTCCTCATCCTTACAGAACCATTGGGATGAAATATGTTGGCCATGGAAAGTCCCCTGACACATAGAACTTAAAAGTTAATTTATTTTAGTATGGAAACTAGTTTTATCACCAGTATGAGCTTCTTTAAGCCTACAGCATGCTTCTGTGGTTCAAAAATCAGCCTGAGAGGAATGCGCAATTTGAGGATTCCCTTTGTGACTCTTGCTCTTCTTGCCTTCCTTCTCTCTCTCCTCAGTGGCCGTGGTTTCTCCAGAATCAGTTTCTCACTTCTAGCACCAGAGAAATGTGCTGTTTTCTACCAATGCCTTGTCCTTCTATAGACTACTTCTGACTCCGAACTAAAAGTGGACCCAACAACACTCATCCTCTGTTTGAACTCCAAAGCTAATTCACTGAGTCCGTTCCGGTTCATCGCAATCCCACAGAACCAAGGAGAACTGCCTCTGGTTTTCCAAGGTTGTGAATCTTTACGGGAACAGAAGGCCTCATTTTTCTCCTACGGGAGCCCTGATGATTTTGAACTGCTGCTCTTCTAGTTAGCCACCCACGGCATGACCCATGATGTCATCAGGGCTCCTGCTTATCCTCCGAGTATGGAAAATCATCACACTTGACTTGTTTCTGTTCAATCTCAAGTGCCTGTAGAAAGCTGTTGTTGGACTTATGTCAAGGTTTTTAGATTGTATGTAGAGCAAGGTCAGTCTGGTTGTATCTTGTCTGAGGTTGATAAAAGAAGTTCGGGCACCCTAGTTTAGATAGGAATGAGCATACATCCTGGGGATAGATGCAGAAGGAGAAAAGAAAGCAACACTAACTAATCTTAACAATTTTCTAATTAATGACTTACAGATATCCTCTTGCTGGGAGAAAGTGAGACTCTTTGCCTCCAGAAAGATGGACAGCATTAGAAACCCAATGGATTAGTTCTATTTGATTCAATGACTACATACTCTAGCAGTAGGCTGACAGCTTTTCCATCTTAAAGAGGAGAAACCTGAGTCCCTCCAAGTTAGTCTGCTAAAAATATCACAGCAAGGAAGGGGTTGATAGTGCCAGGAATTGAATGAAAGGAGAGAGCCTCCAATATTGTTTCTCTCATGATCCAGAGAAGGGAAGACTATGGCTGGTTTATGACGCGATCTGAGAAATCAGATCAGTCCCGGGGTTGGTTTGTTCATAATCAGGAGATACAGACAGGCAAAGTATCCAATTCCTAATAAAAAGCCCAAGACACAATACATTCAGGGCCAACTCACTGGAGTCCCCACCTGTTGCCTCAAGTGCTTTACCTTCCTCTCCAAATAAATGTTGTTTTCTACTGTTCTGTGCTCCATGAGTCCATGGTTTAGGTTGAGAGACCAAGAACCCCTGGGCACATCAGAGCAGTTGGAACAGTGTCTTAGGAGGAAATTACTGCAAAGTTGTAGAGGCGATGAAAAGAGAGTTTATTTGACATAGGCAGCAAAGAGAAAATAGGTGGGAGATAGACAGATATGCCAGCAAAAAATGTCAGCCCCAGTCAGAAGAGCATTGCAAAAGCAGCAGTAGGCATTAAAAGTAAATATCAGTAGAAGTTCATCCTTTCTCAGATATGCTAAATGTGGTCGAATCATCATGGTTGTTTTCCCAAAAATCATTATATGAGTTTTCCAGTAAAGTAGTCAGAGGGTAGGGAGTCTTTATTGGTCCAACAGGCTGGAAAAGGGAAGAAGAAAGCGATAGTTGCCTTTCATTTAGATGTCTTTGTTCTCAAAGCATATGCTTCAGTTAAGTTTTTGTGTCAGCCTAGTTAATCTGCCCTTTCTGCAGGTACACTGCTTCTCCCCATTTTCCCAGATTTATCTTGGTCACTACCTCTTGCTGCTTTATCTGAAATAGCCATGTTCACTTTGGAGGTTCATTGTTCAGAAGAGTGAGTGTAAGCACTTCAGGTGGCACCTGGATTTTCTGTCAAGGCTCAAGATTGAGGTAGGACTCTACTTCAGGCAGCAGCCTCCTGCCAACCAAATTCCTGTAGATTTCAGATTCTAACACAATGGTAGGGAGAAAATAAGCTAGTCATCACAAATACCATTAAGTGAAAGCTATTTGGTATGGTAAGAATCACAATACTTCTCAAGGAACCCCAGAAAACCACACAGAATGTAAAGAAACACAAGGAGGTATTTCAGTAGTTGACAGCTTCCAGAAGAACTGACAGCCTTCAAGAAACTCCCGTCTAAGTCCCAGTATTATCATGTATTTGTGATATAAAAATACCTTTCCTCTATGTGATTATTTGATCACAGGAAACGTAATAGGCTACTTCTAGCCACTTGATTATTGATTCAGAGTGTTTTGCACCACAAAGACATATGTTCAGGTAACAAGTGTAACCAATATTTGAGATAGTCGAGCTAATTGCTAGTTGTCATTTATTTAATTTAGCAGGGTTGTTTTGTTGTTGTTGTTGTTGTTTGTTTCTCTGACTCCAAGACCAATTTTCTTACAAATAAACCTGCCACAGATCCCTGGTACATATCATATAAATATATATTGTATATTTATATATGAGGAAATAATCCCCACCAAAATAAAAAAAATGGGAAGAAGCTTCTCTGGGGAGAGCTTTTGTAGTACACATTTTTCTCACTAACTGAGCATCGAGCAACTCGCTCTGACTTAACTCACCCAGTGGCATCACCTGGTAATGTTCTCTCTGGTCACAGTGAGTTTTTTTTTTTTTTTAATAAAAGCATTTTTGCTCAAACCTCATTTTTTGTGATGGCCAATTTAAAAGAATAGCATGTGACTGTAAAATTGTTTCCTGATAAGAAAAAAAATGGCACAGAAATTGTTGTGACTTTGAATACAGTTTACCAGGACAGTGCTATGGGTATGTATGAGCAGTTTTCTCATTTCACAAAAGGTGAAGTGCTTATTTATGACAAATCTTGTTCTAGATGTTCATCAACTTCCCAAACAGATGAAAATGTCAACTTGTACATTTGGAGTTCGTTCTACCAGGTCAGACTGTTAATCACTTTTTCTGTTTAGAGGTTCTGAAAAGATTGCATAAAGTATGTAACAAAAAGGTCTGATTTGTGGCAGACAGGGGACTAGTTTAATCACCACGACAATGCACCTGTTCACACAGCCATCTCAGTGTGCCAGTTTTTTGACAAAAAACATCATGTCTCTCTTGTCCCACATACCTTACTCACCTGACCTCACTCTGTGTGACTTTTTGTGCGTGTGTGAATGCTGAGGGACAAGAAAGAACTGTGAGTTGATGATGTAGAAGAGGGAAGAAAAAAACAGAGGCATCCAAACAAATGGGTGAAAAATGCTTCCAAGAATAGAATTGCAGATTTGACAAATGTACTAAGTGTAATGGAGCATACCTTGAAGGCGATAAGGTAGTTTTGTAAAAATATTTAAATACATAGCATTGAAAAATAAATTCTGAGCAATTTAGGGTACTCTCAGATTATAAAATGTTTTTGAAATGTATACTTATATAGTACACATATAACTACATACACATATTTCATATGTGTGGATATATACATTTTTCTCATACTTATAATTTCAATAGTAGTTTGTAGTTTTCCTAAGGAATAAACCAATCCAAACCACACCCATTGCCGCCAACTCCATGCTGACTCACAGCGACCCCACTCTGGGTTTCTGAAGGCCCCAATTTTCTCTCATGGATGCAGCCTAACTCGTTACCACCACACCTCTAGGGCTACTAAAAGGAGAAAAGGGATTCCAAATTAAAACATTTACAGAGACATATTTTTAAGTCATAAACAGGAGAAAGACAATACAAAGACACATTGAGGGGAAATACGGGGAGCTGATACCAAGGGTGTAAGTAGAAGGAGGGTGCTTTGAGAATGATGATGACAACAAATGTACAAATGTGGTCTGCATACCACTGTTGTGTATATTGATCATGATAAGAGTTGTAAGAGCCCCCAATAAAATGATTTTTTAAAGACGATTGATAGAGACTAAGGTTACAATGATGTCCAAGAATTCACAGATGCCTGACAACCTAAAGAATATGTGGAAAGTAAAGGAAACAGTCACATAATTATGATTTGTGATAGGCCAATACAACACAGATGCAAGCTGGATTACAGAAATAGGAAAGCAACTAGAATGGGAATATGTAAAATATTACAGATAAAAGAGTTTGCAAGATTTTTCAGAAACCACCAGACCAACATAATTGGTGTATGATTCATGACTGTGCAACGTTAGAGTCTTAACTTCTGTCAAGGACACATCAAGGCCAACATCCTAAACGGTATGCTGTTTTTTCCTGTGCCAAGGAGGCAAGTAGTAGCACATTCCGCCTAAAGGCAAAATTTTTCTTAAAACTGGCCAATCAGAAGTTGAAGAACTCAATGGAGACTGAATCTACCTGATTAAAAACTCTCACTATAAACCAACATTTTCTGCAAACCTAGTAGTCAGAATTCAACCTTTAATTCATAACTTTGGGGAAAGATTACTATGTTTATAACTTTATTCTTTGATATTAGAAAACAGCATGTTTAACATTACTTAAAGCTGCTTCAAAATCTTTTTGTTTAAATATCTCCTTGATTTATTTACTGTACCAATAAGGATCGTGATAAAAATTGAGTTAATAATAGAATGGTTTATTGAGCTATAGGCAGAGTTGAATGAACCAGTAAGGATTTAAAGTCATCTAGGAATTCTAATTCTACAAAACTGTGATCATACCTGGGACAAAGGGTCAATCTGCAGAGATACTAATCGTCCAGTCTAGTAAGTTGCCATTTCTCTGTCAGTTGGTTGCTCTCTGGTGGCTTGCACATGGCTGTGATGCTGGAAGCTATTCCACTACTATTTCAAATACCAGCGGCATCACCCACAGTGCAAAGGTTTCATTTGAGCTTGCAGGCTAAGTACAGAATACAAAGAAGGAATGGGCTCCCCACATCTGGAGGACTGGTGGAAACCTTATGGATAGCAGCAGAACATTTTCAGGTGTAGTGCGAGCAGATAAGCCCCTCAGGTTGGAAGGCAGTCAAAATATGAATGAAAAAGAGTAGCACAGATCATAAGAAAAACAATGAAGCATTTTCTGGTGGGGCATGTCTCAAAATAAAAAGAAGCTGTTTTAAGCATCCATTAATAATTGAAACATGGAATGTAGGAAGTATGAATGTAGTCAAATTAGAAGTCATCAAAACTTAAATGGAACACATAAAGGCTGGTGCATTAGGTCTTAGTGAGCAGGAATGGAATGATATTGGCAGTTTTGAATCAGACTACCTATGGCATACTATACCAGGAGGGAAATATTCAAGGGGAACGATGTTCCCTTCATTGTCAGAAAGAATGTTTCAAGACCTCTCTTGAAGTACTAACTGTCTGTGATAGGAAAATATCTATGTGCGCACACAAAATCCAATTAACACAACTATCATTCAAATTTATGTACCAACCACTAAATCCAGTGACAAAAAATAAAAAAATTCTATTAATTTCTGCCATCTACAAATAATCATACATGCACTCAAGAGGCATTGCTAATCATTGGAAATTGAAATGCATAAATTGAAAGCAAAGAAGAAGAAGTAGACAATGGACAATATAACCTTGGTGGTCATGATTCTACCAAAGAAAATTATGATAAAATTTGGAAAAACCAAAGATTTCTTCATTGCAAATGCCCCTTTTCAACAACATAAATTGTGACTGTACACATAGACTCTTCAGATGGAATACACAAGAATAAAATTGACTGCATCTGTTGGAAGAGATGATGGAGAAGCTCATTATCAACAACCCAAACAAGCTAGACATGCACTATGGAACAGATCATCAATTTCTTATATATAAGTTCATGTTGAAGTTGAAGAAAATGAAAATAAGTCCCAGAGAATCTATCTTTTGATGGACTCATAAATTATGGCCCTGAATATATCTTAGCTGAATTTCAAGAACATCTCAAGGACAGACTTGATGCATTTAGCATTAACAAAGGAATACCTGACAAGTTGAAGTCAAGATATCAAGAGCATTATATATGCAAACAGCAAAATGTCATTAAAAATAAAAGAAAAATAAAATTTAATGTCAGAAGAGATTGAAACCTGAGTGTAGAAAAGCAAAAGCAAGTGCAGTAACCGATTAAATTAAAGAGCTAAATAAGAATTTTAAAGGGCAGTTCAGAAAGCCAAGTATTAAATGAAATATGTGATGCCTTAAAGTTAAAAATACGAAAAGGAGGAATGTGCTCACCATGTTTCAAGATGACAGGACTGAAGAAAATAAATTCAGAACTCAGGGTGAAATATATAAGGATTCAATGGACGAACTATTGAATGATGTAGAAAACATCAAACAAAGATGGAAATGATACATAGTTGTGGCACCAACGTGAAATGGTCAGCATTCAATCATTTCAGAGGTGGTATGTGATAAAGAACCCATAATATTGAAGGGAGAAGTTCAAGGTGTACAGAAAAAAATAGTGAAAATCAAACTCCAGGAATTGATGGAATACCCATTGAAATGTTTTCAACCAATTGATCAAGCACTAGATGCCTTCACTCTTCTGTGCCCCCAAATCTGGAAGACCTAACCAACCAATGGGAAGAGATCCATTTTGGTTTCCATTCTGAAGAAAGATAGCAGAATTTGGAAATTAATGAACATGTCACATGAACGTAAAACTTTGGTGAAGACAATTCAAAGCTAGTTGCATAGACATTCATAGGGAGCTGACAGAGTCTCAAGCCAGGTTGAGAGGAAGACGTGTCATGTCCTTTGCTGACACCAGGTGGACAGTGGCTGAAAGAGAGTGCCAGAAAAAGGTTTACTTGTGCCTGGTTGACTATACAACTGTGTGGATAATAACAAACTATGATAGCATTGAGAAGAATGGGAGTTCCAGAACCTGTACATGAAACAACAGGCAGTCTTTCTAACAGAACAGGGCTTCAAATTAGGAAAGGAGTGCTTCTGGGTTGTATGTTTCACCATAATTATTCATTTGGTATACTGAGAAGTACTCTGAGAAGCTATGCTATCTGAAGAAGAATGTGGCCTCAAACTTAGGGGGGAGTTTATTAACAATCTGTGATATTCAAATGACACGACATTGCTTTCTGAAGGGAGGAGGGCCTGAAGCACCTGCTGATGAAAGGCAAGGATTGCAGCCTTCGGTATGGATCACTTACTTATTGGCATCAAGTCCTTTCTGATTCAGAATGGCCCTATAGGACAAAGGATAACTGCGCTAGTACATTTCTGGAATCGTAACTCTTTGTTCAGGAATAGAAAGACTCATCTTTCTCACACAGAGAAACTGATGGTTTTGAACAGCTGATCTTGTGGTTTGACACTCAACACATAATCCACTACACCACCAAAGTTCCTTTCTTAATCAATGTAGAGAACATGAAAAGACTCACAACTAGACCAGGAGACAATATCATGAGAGATGGAGAAAAGATCAAAGTTGTTAAGGATTTTACTTTGCCTAACTACAAAAATCAATACTAGTGGAAGAGCCCTCAAAAAAAAAATCAAAAGATAAATGGCATTGGGCAAATCTGATAAAAAGACCTTTCATATGTTGAAGAGGAAGGAAGTTACTTTAAGGAATAAAGTGAAGCCACGATCTTTTCAATTGCTATATGTGAAAAATTGGACAATGAATTTGAAACACCCATGAAGAATGTATGCATTTCAGTTGTGGTAGTAGCAGGGAATATTGAAAATACCATGGCCTGCCCGAAGAGCAAACAAATCTCTCTTGGAGGAAGTCTAGCCAGAGCTCTTTTTTGGAAGTTAGGATGGCTAGACTTGATCTTGTATATTTGGGACATGTTATCAGGAGAGACCGCTTACTGGAAAAGGATAGCATGCTTGGTAGAGAATCAGTGTGTTAGTGTGGGTAGAATAGAGAAGCAAATTAATGGAGGCTTATATGCATATAAGAAAGAGGTTTATATACAAAAATGATTGAATATTGAGAACACATCCCAGCCTAGTCTAGATCAAGTTTTTAAGTTCAATATTAGCCCATATGTCTGATATCAATCTATAAAGTCCTCTGCAGATTCACGAAATAGATGCAATGAGGTGGAAAGTAGGAGGATCACAGACCAGTGGTTTGGAAGTCTTGTGGACCCAGTGACCTTGTAAGTCTCTCCGCGGTGGCAGGGATCTCCA
Organism: Nesogale talazaci; assembly: GCA_004026705.1. Lineage (NCBI taxonomy): Eukaryota > Metazoa > Chordata > Mammalia > Afrosoricida > Tenrecidae > Nesogale > Nesogale talazaci. Next base: position 30,141 of record PVJH01007444.1, on the reverse strand, counting down.
TGTGGCTTCTCTGACTCCAGAGGTCTAGTTGCATCAGGGTAGGTCCATGTGGCTTCTCCAGATCTCAGGCCATAGCGCATGTGTCTTGTCAGTAGAGTGTCTCTCAGGGAGTGAGATTTGCTAATAGAGTCTCCCAGGGAGTGAGCAGAGAGCACACCCACATCCTGCTTTCAGGGAGGAAATGCCAGAGTTCCTTAAATCTTCAGGAAAAGGCTATACCCACGCAGAGGCTACATTGGCTATATCCCAATGGACAGGCTAGATGCCACGCCTACACTCTAAAGCCTCTCAAGTCCCCAATTGACACCAGATTACGTAACTGCCACAGTCGGTACAAAAGGGACAAGATCCTCAAGGGAATGGATTGACACAATGATTGCAACAGTGGGCTCGAACAGAAGAAGCGTGAGGATGGTGTAACGAAAGCATCTTTCATTCTGTTGTACCGATTCATTGGCACCAAACAACAATGAGAGAGAGCTGGGGGGAGTTGGCCAGGGTCACTCCATGGGAGTTAGAGTCATGGGGGACTCACCTATGTCCCCTATGCAAGAGACAGGCAGTGAGGAGGAATAGATAACCTGCCTTGCTTTGTGCCTTCCATCACTCCCATTTCTTGCAGCCAGTGGAAGCCACATATCAAGAGAGCGATGGAAGTCAGAATGGAGGAAGGTAGAGGAGACCATAGAAGAGATGACGGGGGTGCATCTGAAAGTAATCAGTGTGCAGTGTTCATTAAACACATTTTCTAAAGAGAGTATTGTATTCCAGACACTGGGCTAAGTATTCTGGACTCGCTTACCTTTGTTTGGGGTGTGTAAGTAGATCTGCTGGGCACAGCTCTCAAGACAATGTCTTTTCTCTTGAGTATTATTTCTTTCTGCAGCATTTAAAAAGGCATACCTCTGGGTGGATTAGACTTCCAATGAGTTTCACTGCCTTCTGCTTCTGCTTGCTGTTCTCCATAATGGCACACTTTGAAAAGCCGCAAGTGTAGAACCAGAGCGGCTTCATATAATTAAGCCTAGGGGTAAAAAAACACACAGTTGAATTTTGGATCTTTACATAAGGGAATTTTCTAGGCTCTTTGTTGGCGTTAAAGGAAAAGCACAAATAAGGACAAGGAACACAAGAGACAGGAGGCAGGAACAAAAGCAAATAACTTAATGAGCTATTCAAAGGGAAATTCGCCAGCTGTGCTTCCTAGAGCCCTAATGAAAAAGGTGAAGACAATTGAGTGGGGAGGTCATATGCTTATCCCGAATATGCAGCTTGGACAAAGGCAATGAACTATGAAAGAGGACATATTCCGCTAAAAATTCTAAATCAGATATTACAGAGTATACTTAAGCCCTAGTCATATATTCCAGTCTGTGAGGCAGTGAATGCATTTGTGCCCCCCTATTTCACTTTATGACAGTGAGGAGGGTCATGCCATTGCCTTTGCAGTGCTGCCCCCATACCTTAATGTCCTATGGACAAAGCAGAAGATTTTGGCACAGTATTAAGGATGTCCTGTTTCACCTTCATTAACTTTAATTTGTGTTACAGCTTAGAGTCTAAGGTTTATTGTGGAAATCCTAAGTTCATTTTGAGTTATGCCATTAGCTCTGACTCCATTTGAGTTCTTTCTGAGGGTCAACACGCTGTGCTGTGAGGCAGCGTGTGTTTGAAAGTGGATTACAACTCAGTCCAGTCCCGGTGGAGCAGATTTCCCCCAGGCCTGTCCTTAATAATTCATGGGAAACAGTCCCATATTATCTAGTTTTAATTAAAAACTCAGGTCCTGGCCACTATCATTCCAGGTCAATTGTCAAGAACGCAGGTAGTCAAAGCCTCAGGACCAAGCTTTTAAAATCTGTAATTGCGCGTTCATCCCAATCATGGTCCATTTTCTCACTTCAGTAGTCCTGTTTGCTATTGATTTGCTTCTAGTCATGATTTTGTGATGATTTGCATGATCAATAATTAGCCCTTTAGCAATGAATTCTCTAGACTCCATGTTGGCTTCCTCTTGAAGGTTTTCCTTATCCAAGTGATTGCCTCTGTCTTGTCTTTGTCCCGTGAAAAGCTTAATAAATGGTTTCTTCTAGAATATCTTTCAATTTGGATTCTCTTTTCCCTTAGAAATCTACAAGTTGCTATTTTTAAGGGATTTTAGAAGACTTGATATTTTTTACATGAATTTATAAGCTCTGCCTTCTGATCCAGATCTCGTCACTGCTTAAATTTTGGACGCATCACTTAAATTATCTGGCTTTAGATTCCCCATCTGTGAAACAGGATAGTAGGTGAGGGTCAATTAGAAACAATGGGGCTATTTATTCATGTGAATTGCATGAAATTACACAGGCATTTGTATCTGTATGTGTCTGTGTGTTCATATGCAGTGTTCATGTACCCATTCATGATCAATACGATTTTACCAGATTCTCTGAGTTGTGTGGCCCCTGGAAAGAATTACACAATACCAAATAACAACATTAAGATAAATCTAACTTAGAGTTCTGGAGACTAAAATGCACATTAATTTGGAAAAAGGCCTTTCTCCTAGCTTCTGGTACTTGTTAGTAATTCTTGGTATGATTTTGCTGAGAGAGAATCCTAAATAGTTTCAGTCTTCCCCCGTTATGTATGTGTTTGTGTACCTATGCTGCTCCTGTTCACCAGCTGCTACGTAGAACTGACTCATCAGATGTGGAGAGCCTCTTATTTCTCCGTAATTTATTTTTAATATGGAAGCTCTAGGACCTGTGACACTTTGGGTGACCTAACTGGCATTTGAAATATCAGTGACATAACTTCTAGTATCACAGCAACACACGAGCCACCACAGTATGACAAACTGGCAGATGACACAACCTTGCTTGCCAAAAGGTAAGAGCCCTTTGTGGCAGTCATGTGCTTTGTGTCAATTTCATGATTGGGAGTCTAGGGGTGGAGTGTAACTTGTCAATCTGGAGCTAGTCAATGAGGCCCCTGTGTGGGCATGGCTTTCTCCTGAGATTTCTGGGAAATCTTGCAGCATTTCCCAATTAGGGAAGAAAAACTTGACTCTCAGTCTCTTGGGGTTGATCTACTGACAAGACGAGATGACAGCATGCTGATCGATCCTGATTCCTGAGAATGGCGGAGTTGGAAGAGAAACCACATGGGCTTGCCCTGAGGGAACCAGACCTCTGGGACCAGAGAAGCCACAGAGAGACCCCTGCCAGTGCTGAGATGCCCCCACCGCCAATGGATACTGCTGATGGATCCTGAACCCTTAAAACGAGGAGCCATGGGGAGACCCCTGACAGCTTTGGGATGCCTCTACTGCTTGTGCTTCGTGAGTCGGAAGGGAACTTTATAGACTGGTGTCAAATATATGGGCTAGTATTGAACTTATGACTTTGGACTTGACTGGGTTGGGATCCTTTCTCAATGTTCTATTCCTCTTGTATATAAACCTTTCCCTTACATCCATATATGTGTCTATGAATTTGTTTCTCTAATCTACCAGAACTGACATACACTTGAAGAACAAATACTGAAATCTTCAATATGGATCACAATTTAAGGTAAATAGGACAAAAACACACCTAACCAGTAGATAATATCACAGAGAAAAGAATGACATTGCCAAGGGTTCCATATTGCTTGGACTCACAATCAATGCTTCTGAAAGCAGAAGTCACAACATCAGGCAGTGCATTTCCTTGAGTAAATCTGCTGCATAAAACTGCTTTAAAGTGTGGAAAATCAAGGACATTACTGTGAGGACTGAAGCTCACCTGATCCAAGTCAGGGTATTTTTTTTCACATCATATGCCTATGAAAGTTGGGCATTGAATAAGGAAGAATGAAATCTAATCAATGCATTTGAATTATGGTGCTGGTGAAGAATATTAAAAGTACTATGGACTGCCAAAAGAACCAACAGATCTGCCTTGGAAGAAGTATAGCAAGAAGTTCCGTATGAATAAGGAGGGTGTGTTAGGCAGGGCTGTCTAGAGAAACATTATATATATGGAATACAATGGCTAATTAGTCCACACAGCAGTACAGAGGACTCATTTGAACTCACTTTGGTGGAACAGTTAATATACTGAATCTCCTTTAACTCACACAGGCTGCCAGTCCAAGTTCAAGATAGCAGACTGCGGAGTTGGCCTGCAGGCAGCAAATATGCAAGCAAGGAAGCATGATGGGGTGGCAACAGTCAGTAGAGAAGGAGTTAAGCTAAACAGAACCCCATAGAGTCTCTAGCAATGCATACATTCTGACACACAGCATGATGAAGCAGAGCCTGATGGTTCCTGTGTGAGTACAGCTAGACTAGAGAAACAAATTCATAAACACGCATATGGATATAAGGGAAGGGTTTATATACAAGAGGAATGGAACATTGAGAAAACATCCCAACCCAGTGAGGTCCAAGGTCTTAAGTCTGATATTATCCCATATATCGGATACCAGTCTATAAAGTCTCCTTCAGACTCACGAAGCACTTGCAATGACACCAGGACAATCACAGGGCAGTGGGTGCACAGTAGAAGCATTTTGGTACTGATTCCTCATTTCCAGGGCTCAGGGTCCATCAGCAGTATCCATTGGTGGTAGAAGCATCTTAGCACTGGCAGGGGTCTCTCTGTGACTTTTCTAGCTTCAGAGGTCTTGTTCCATCAGGGTAAGCCCATGTGACTTCTCCTTCAGTCCCTCCAGTTCCTAGGACTCAGGGTCTATGCTGTCATCTTGTCTTGTCAGTAGAGCATCTCCAAGGAACTGAGTTGATAGTCTCTCACTTCCACAGGGGAAATATCATGAGATTTCTCAGAATTCTCAGAGAAAGCCATGCCCACATAGAGGTCTCATTGGGTGTCTCCAGATTGACAGGATAAACTCCACCCCTACACTCTTAATCAAATTGGCACCACAGTACATGACTGCCACTGTTCCTTTAGCGATGTTTGCACAGAAATACAATGCACCAGCAGCATGGTGAAGCAGTTCTTGAAGGAGCCTCAAGCTCTAGCCCTGCACAGAAAGACAACACAATCCATGGGTTGGGTCAGCTCACAGGTAGTGCAGCATAAGGTTGAGGCAAATAACTGCTTCAAGTAGCAGCATGCTGCTTGGATCACCAGAGAGAATGAGAGACGGGAGACTGTCCTTGAAAAGCATTTATTTCAGTTCCAATCCAAGGGTGACTTGATTAACCTCTGCCCACATGTTCCAACAGAGGCCTAGTTGACACAGCAAACCTAATATCACAGAGGATGAGACTTTGTTGCATGTACTTTGCACATGTTATCTGTAGAGACCAGTCCCTGGAAAAGGATTTCATGCTTGGTAAAGTAAAAGATCAGCAAAAAAGAGCAAGACCCTTGATAAGACGAATGGAGATAGTGGCCACAGATGGGCTCCCACAAAAGAACAATAATGGGCTCCCACAATGGGCTCCCACAAAAGAACAGTCGTGAGGATGGTGCAGGACCAAGCAATGCTTTTGTTCTATTGTACATAAGACCAGCATGCATAGGAACTGACTTGTAGGCACATAACAACAACAACAACACGACTAAGAAGTGATCAGATTTAGGACCTATCACATAACCTCATTCACATTACAAACAAACCCCTCTATTTCCAAACAAGGTCATATTTGTCAGAGTTAGGACTTCACCTCATATTTCAAGCAGACACAATTCAATCTATGATAGAAAGTTAAAAAAAAAAGAACTTGTCTTGTTGCAGCCACTGTAATGTTTGCTATAGCAACCTAGCCTATATTATAACTATAAGCCATTGGATTTAGAAACTCCCACATGATTCCTCAATTATGATATTAAGGCAGGTTTCTCTAGAGGTGTGAAAGTCCACTTGAGACAGATTTCAAGCCAGAATGACCAATATCGCATATAGTGAGCTAATTTTATTTTCCAAGGCAGAACCTGAGCATGGAGGGTGAACAGACGAAGAGTGAAAATAGAGGGTCGTAAGCATCAGGCACGAACCTGAAGAGAACTCAGATACCCAGGTGCTCGGGCAACCATCTCTCTATTAGCAGCAAAGGTACATTGCCCAAGATGACAGGAGGGGGATAAGAAATGCTTTACAATGTCAGTGACATTTCTTGGCCTTCCTGAATGCTGATAGAATTTAACACAAACACACTTGTTAGGTAAAGCGATGCTTCCCTCAGTCTGTGCTTGTGTGATCAGCTTTGTTCAGCAGAACAGTGCACATGATTCTACCCATAATCATAATGTAAAGATTCCAAGTGATAAAAGTCTCACACTGAAATATCTGCCTGCCTACGCTGCAGGACTGGCTTCACAGGCACAAAGAGCAAGAAGATTCTATCACAGTCTCTGGGATTCCTGCATCCACATTTATGGTGACATTTACTGCATCATAACCTCATGAGTTGTGCAGCTGTCCTTTTTCTAGACTGGACATTCCTTCTGTTTCTAGAATGAGCAATACACATTTAAATGAGTAAATCTATTTATTCCAACCTCTTCACTTTGCAGTGGCTTGCTCAAAGACAAAATTAATTAAAAATAGAGAAAAATCAGACCTTTGAAATTTGGGAGGTTTTTTTTTTTTTTTTTAGTAATGAGTTCTATTTTTCCCCAGGGTCCTGCATGCCTAAGAAAAACTTCTTGTTAAAAATTTTATCAGTACATACAACCACATAGGCAGACAAACATAAAAATCACACAGACACAACTATACACACGGGCACACACTTTAAATGCATATAGACACACAGCATTCAAGTAAGTGTAAAATGTAAAAATGCACAGGCTTATATGCACATAAACACATATTCAGTTCTAGGGAAAGAAAGACCCCGAATTCTAACATACTTTACAGGAGCCATTTATTAAGCAGTGAACAAGACAAAGACTAATCATCCAGATGGGAGAAACCGTCGGCATGAGGCCATAATGGAGTGCAAGTTTCACAGCCATTTGGCTGATTTTAGATGATGGAAAGCAAAGAAAACTGTCACAAAATCACACTTTGTTTTTGCTACCTTCAATGCTGTCAGAGTTGGGAGAACAGAAGGAAGGTAAAGTGGAGGTTGAAAGAGTGGGAAAGATTGGGGTTGGTACATAATTTGGGATTAAAAAGATTCAGAGGGTGCTTTATCGTATGGTAGTTGGGTGCCATCAGATTTCTCCTCTCTGTCTGCGTCTGCTCCCTTCTGTCTTCCATGATCTTGTCAGGAGGGTGGGCACACAGTAATATGATTTTTGTTCTTTGATGCCTGATATCTGGGTCTTTCCGCATCTCATGGTCATGCAGGCTGGTGTGCATCTTCTAAGGTGGGCTTTCTTGTTTCTGGGCCATATAATTAATTGTTTGTTCGCCCTCAAACTTTTAAGTCCTCGGATGTCGCATCTTTTGATAGCCGGGTACCATCAGCCATCTTTACCACTCGTGCTCAATTCCCACATGTGGTTGTCTCATGCGAGATCACTCACAGTGATACAATGTTTCCTGTTTGATGCCTGAGGCCTGGTCCTTTTGACATCTCGAGGCCACTTCTTCCCTGTGTGCTTGGATACCTCTCTGCTAGATGGCCATTTGTTTATCTTTAGGCTTTGAGACCCCAGACTCCATGTTCTTTGGTCACTGGGTACCATAGGCTTTCTTCACCACATTTGTTTCTGAACCTATTTGACTGCAGTGATCACATTGGGCCAATGAGCATTCTGAAATGCCAAATTAGTAGAACAAAGTGTTCTTGCCTTGAGGGAGAGTGCCTGGGTAGGGATCTGTGGAAGTCATGTGCTTATGTTAACTTTATGATTGAAATGTAGGGGTGGAGTCTGGCCTGTTAATCTGCAGATAGCCATTGAGTAGCCGATGAGGCCTCTGTGTGGGAATGGCTTTCACCTGAGACTCCTGGGAAATCTCATGATATTTCCCTCGTGGAGATGTGAAGCTATCTTCCCCAGTAGTTGGGAGTTAGTTTCAGAGATGATTAATCACAGGCAACACAGAATGGTGGCGTCTGGGAGACTGGAGTAGCCGGTGGAGAGACCACACGGCTTTGCCCTGATGGAGCCAGACCTCTGAGGCTGGGGCAGCCACATGGAGGCCTCTGCCAGCAATGAGATGCTTCTGCCACCATGGGATGCTTTTGAGGGACACTGAGCCCTTGAAGCGAGGAGCCATAGGGAAACCCCTGTCGGTGCCGGGACTCTGTACCCACTGACCTGTGACTTCATGAGTCAGAGGGAGACTTTATGGATTGATTTCGGGCATATGGGTTAATATTGGACTTGTGACTTTGAGCTGTACTGGGCTGGGATGTTTTTCTCAATGTCCTGTTCCTCTTGAATATAAACTCATTCCTTGTATTCATATGCGTGTCTCTGAAATTTGTTCCTCTAGTCTACCCGGACTAACACAGGATCCAAGGTCCAGCTTCTATCTTAGTATTAAACATATAAATATCAATATATGTATCAGGATTGTTGCCTCCTTATAATATGTGCCTATGTTTACATATGTACATATCTGTGTTTAGACCTGTGTAAGTGCCCTTTGCCATCTAGTTCCTTCCTCTATTTCTTTCTGCCTTCCTCTTGTTCCACCGTCATACTCGGCCATCATTTGTGTTTCAGTACTTTCTATTACATTACCTGTACTTCAGCCCCACAAGGTCTCCCACGCTCTCCCCGCACCGTCTGCGGACTACCCATTGTTCTCCCCAGCCCCAAGTCTACCAAATGATAAAGCACCTGGGATCACGAAGACTTGAGGGTGAATGGATGGATGTCTAGACCAGAAGCAGCAAAGCCCACATAGAAAAAAAACACTAACATGTGTGATCACAGGGGGCTGAAAGGAGCAGATATCAAACATCAAAGAACAAGAACCATGGCACTATGAGTTGGGGGACAGTGGAGTGGGGACCCAGGCCGACCTGTGGGTAATTGGACACTCTCACACAGGGGGGTCTTGGGGAGGAGACAGGCTAGTGAGTTTCAGTGAGATGGCAATGAAGCATACAGCTTTCCTGTAGTTCCTGAAGGCTTCCTCCCTCCAACTGTCACGGACCCAGTTCTACACTACTGTGGAGATGAGAAATGGAAATGCGGGGAACCCAGGATGGATGAATAGCGTGGGACCCGTAGTGGAAATAAAGCCGCTGGATGGGTGGAGGGAAGGTGAGGTGGACAGGGGGAGGCAACTTCAGGGATCTACCTATAACCTCCTACCAGGGGGGACAGACACTGGGAGAGAGGGCAAGGGGAGACATCGAACAGTGTAAGTTATGACAAAACAGTACTTCATGGACTATTGAGAGTTGGTGGGGGAGTGGGGAGCAAGGATGGAGAGGAAGGGATGGGAGGCTGAGGTCAGAGGCTCTGATGGAAAGGTGAAGGTTCAGAGAGCGATGACAGCTCCAGGCAGGTGAAGAAGCATGGCGCAATATATATACTTATGTATTATGAGAAAGATGTATGAGCCCCCAATAAAATGATTAATCATGAAAAAAAAATCCAGAGGGTTGATCCTATGGCATTTTGACCAGCTGCGTTCTTAATACCCTCAAGTTGAAAGGAGATTATGTAACTACCCCAGACCACTCCTGTGTATTGCATATACTGCAGGCATCTCAAGAAGAATTTATGAACTAGTATCAGACATATGGGTTAATATTGTACTTATAGATTTGATCTGGACTGGGCTGGGATGTTTTCTCAATATATAAGCTCTCTTTCACATATATAAGTGTCTATGGATTTATTTCTCTAGTCAACCTGAACTAACACCTAATCCTATTGGGAAAGACTATGTGAAGCTGTTTTAGACAGGACATCCTTCCTCCCCAAATTCCCACGTTGACCAATTTATCTCAGAATCTACATTCATAACTGTCACCATTAGCAATCCCTTCATGTTATTACCCATCACGCCACAGACTCTGTACAACCTTCATGTTGTTAAAAGGAGATTCAAAATCTAGAGCCGTGGTTCTCAACCTTCCTAATGCTGTGAACCTTTAATACAGTTCCTCAGGTTGTGGTGAGCCCCCAACCACAAAATTATTTTTGTTGCTACTTCCTAACTGTCATTTTGCTACTGTTATGAATAGGGTGACCCCTGTGAAAGGGTGACTTGATCCCCAAAGGAGCTACAACCTACAGATTGAGAACCACTGAATGAGAGAATCAAGTGATCAGAACAAGTTGTTCCCTGTGGAAATTCAATTGCCATTGGGCCGGTTCCAACTTTTAGGGATCCTGTGCCTGATACAACAAAGCACTGTCCAGTTTTACCCATCTGACCATTGTTCCTGTGCTTGAGCTCATCGCTGCAGCCCCCATGTCAATGCAGCTTGTTGAACATCTTCCTCTTTTCCCCTGCTCCGCAGCTTGACCAGACATGGTGTGCCATTCTCCACAGACTGGTCTCTCTCGACATCATGTCCAATGATGACTATAAATTTGACTATAATTCCTCCTATTTTTCTTCTTTTTTTAGTCTTAGTTTTAAAAATACATGAAATATAAATATCCTTGAGGTGAATTATGAAGCTAGTTTGATGAAATTTGGCTTCTTTGTAGGTTGGCACCATGCTTACCTAACTTGCAAGTACTGATGTGTACATATGAGATACCAATGTGAAACCGGGCAAGGATGCTTGCTGTGTTTCCTGGTTGGTGGTAGACACTGATGCTCTGGAAGGTTAGTTTACCCTTGGGGATGTAGAAGTCTCACATTGGAATCTCTTCTTGATCTCAGTTCTGATTTGTATCCCCTTTTCCTGCGATGAACTGTAATCATATGTGCATTTCTGAATTCGATGAGCCAGCTAGTGAATTTTCAAACCTGAGAGCTGGAAGAATAGGGAACCTGTAGTTCACAAATGAGGGGAACAGTAGGCCCCACAACTTATGATGGTGTTTAAAGCCTTAGACAGACTGGAATTCCAGCTGTTTGGAATTCTATGCCCTCTCATTTGTGAGTTCTGTCCTCACTGCAGTGTTGAAGGTCAGATGAAGAGTATTATATTTGCAATTGGTGTCAGTGATGATACATGTGCGAGAAGACACACATAGATATGCCATTACACATACAGCAATGTCTATTGAATTCACTTCAGAAATGGTGTAAGTATTTATTTGTTCTCTCTCTTCAGACCACTAGCCATCTACTCTCTCTTCCCACTGCGCCCTACTGCTCCCAGAGGGAGACATCCACTCTGTGAGTTGACTGTAGCTCTTTCTTTGTTTTAGTTTTATTTTGTTATAACATATATTACAAGAGAATTGTCATTTAACCACTCGCAAAAGTATAATGAAGTGAAACTGATAACATTGATACTATTTCCAAAATTTTTTCATTATCATAAACAGAAACTCAATACCCTTATGATTGGTGCCCCATACCTCCTCTCCTAGCCACAAACAAATTTTTCTCTCTATACATATGTCTCTACTCTTATTTCATACAAGTGAGATCAAGCAATAGCATTTCTTTTGAGTCTGACTTATTTCACTTAGCAGTGTTTTCAAGATCCATTCATGCCACAGAAACTTCATTTCTCTTTATGGATGAATAATAGTCCATTATAGGGATAGAAAACACTTTTTATCCATATTTCTGATGAAAGGGTTCTTTTCACAATTTGGATACTCTGAAAAATTCTGCTGCGAATATTCATGTACAGTATTTGTGTTGAGTCTCCGACTTTGCAGGAAAAGTTCCAGGTTACTTGGTAATTCTATGTTTACCTTTGTGAGGAACTACCAGTCTGTTTTCCATAGTGGCTGCACTGAATGCCACTCACAACAGATAAGACCTTTAATGTCTCCAAATTCTCACCAACACTTGTTATTTTCCACTCTTCTGACAGTAGCCATGCAGGTGGAGGTTATTTAGTATTTCTTTGTATGTGTATGCATAAATAACTTCTATTCACTGTTGTAGCTGTTGATAATACAGACAGTAGGAAAGATACAAATTTAATGATTTTTACATATACATTTTGCTGACATTGATTATTCTAGTTGTACAATCATTTTCACTCATTTTTCCTCCTCCAATAACATAAATCTAGTCTCCTAAGTTCCCTACCTAATTTTATGAGTTTCTGTTGTCAATTTGATCCCATATATGTAAAATGAATTATTTTTTTGGATTTTTATATTTTCCCTTGTTTTAATTTTCAATGCAGTATATAATGATAGAAACAATCCACATAACATAAAGCACATAGAATTGGGCTCCTCAATATTTCTTTCTTTTTTATTAATTAATCATTTATTGGGAACTCTTACAGCTCTTATAACAATCCATATACATCAATTGGATCATCCATTGCAATCACATAACCCCAGAAGGATGAACAACAGAAACATGGGTGAAGGGAGACAGTGAGTAGTATGAGATATGAAAATAATAATAGTGTGAAATATGAAAATAATAATTTATAATTTATCAAGGGTTCATGAGGGTGGGAGAGGGAGAAAAAAATAGGAGCTCAAGCAGAGAGAAAATGTCCTGAAAATGTTGATGACAACATTTGTACAAATGTGCTTTTTCCTTCTTCTTCCCCCACCTGGCCCCTACCCTCATGGTATCACTACTGTTATTACTGTTCCTGGGAAGTTATCTGTCCTGGATTCCATGTATTGAAAGGTTTTATCTGTCCCAGTGTACATGCTCCTATCTAACCAGACTAGTAAAGTAGAACTCAGGTCTTGATTGTGGAGGGGAGAAAGCATTAAAGAAGTAGAGGATCCTACTCCCACCAGAGGGAAGTGATGCCCCCTCCCCACCAAAAAAAAGAACCAGAGGAATATTGTGTGTTTGTGTCCTGCCTTATTTCTGATAGCTGATGTACTCCCTATGCCAAAGTTCTTAGATTTGTTCCAATTCCCTCATTAATGGCCCTAACTGGGATTTTACTTCGAGTCTGTGATCTACAAAGTAAATATTCTCTAATTTTCAAACTAAACTACTGTTTGGTTCCTCTCTTCTTTTGATGATGTCCCATATTCTCCAAACATCCAAACTTCGCCTCCAAGACCCTTGACTATCAGAACTCATTATGACCTCATGTTCCACTTCTGCATCTTACACATTCAATCTGGCCCTACCAAAATAGCTTCTTTTCCCCATAAACATCTTGCCACCGCTAAAGCTCAGCTTTTCTTTGCTTCAGTCTCTATGCATGGAGTATCCTTCACCCCCTTCCTTGCCTAGTGAATTAATTGTCCTTCAGATCTACTTCAAATATCCTTTCCAGCTCCATCCCACACTGCCTTCCACTCCCATAGAATTAATCACTCCCTTCTCTCTGCTCCCACAGCAATTTGCACATACTTATTTCTCATTTCCCATTATAGTTATTTATGAACATTTATAGACCCCTCTCCCACACAAGCTCCTGAGCTCTTTTAGGGCAGGGGTTAATTCTTACTCAGATATGAACCATCAGTGTCTAGGCGAGTTCCTGCTACAGCAGAGGACTCCAAAAGATGATGCTGTGGGTAGAACTGTACTGTGTAACAGTGTGCATTATAGTTAACAGCAAGGACTCAGGATGAAGGTGGTGAGATTCAAGTCTAGAAAATCCCACTTATGAGCTCCCTGATCTGGGGCAAGTATGCAATATTTCTGTGGTAGGCAATATAATATCTTACTACCCACCTCCCAAAGATGTCCATGTCCTGATCTTCAGTACCTGTAAATGTGTCATACTTTATGGCAAAAGAAAATGGAAGTTGCAGACAGAAGAAAGCTTGTAAATTAGCTGACCTTAAAAGATGGAGGTTATCTTGGGGTGTTCAAACAAGTCTGATATAATCACACTATTCTTTGTTGTGGGAGTGAAAGCAGAAGAGAAGATTGGGGTGATGTGATGTAAGAAGGACTAAACTTTGCACTGTTATCTTTGAAAATGGAGGAATGGGGCCATGAATCATGGAATGTAGGCAGCCTCTATAATTAGAAAAAAAAGATCTGGGGTATGGAAAACAGGGAAGTGAGTGAAGGGACACATTGAACATTGTATGATATGAATAAGTAATAAAAATTTGTAAATTACTAAGGGCTCATGGGAGAAGGGGAGGGAGAGAAGGGAAATATGAGGAGCTAGTACTGGGAGCCTAAGTGGAGGGAGGATGTTTTGAGAGTGAGAATGGCAACAAGTATGAAAATGTGACCTGCATACAATTGATGTATGTATGGATCATGATGGGAGCTGTATGAGCCCCCAATAAAATGATTTACAAAAAGAAATTCAAAGGCACTGGAATAAGGGGGAGAGAACAGGTTTTCCTCTTCCTTTATATCACCTCTCCCAGGCCTGCCTTTCACTACAAATAATTTTAAATCTTTAAAAAAGAAAGGAAAAGAAAAAGGAAACAAATAAAGAAACAGATTCTCCTCAGAACCTCTGGAAGAGAATGCAGTCCTTCCATAGTTTTAATTTAGCCCTAATGGGACACATTTTTCCCTTCTGTGAGAATTTCTTCTCCAATAAAGACAGTCTCAGAAACCAACAGGGTTGATTCTAATCTGTCCTGTAGGGTCACTTTGAGTTGCAATGGACTCGATAGCAGTGTGTGTGAGAGGGTTAATTGTAAAATAAGGATTTAAAACAATGTTAAACCACAGAAGTGGAGGCTGAAGTAATAAAAAACATACCCTCTTTGAACATGTTTCCTGGGTAAGGCTGGGCTGACCAGAGAAACAAATCTTGGGACACTCATATATGTGTGATAAAGAAATTTATATCAAGAAGCGATTACATATTGCAAACATATCCCAGCCCAGTCCAACTCAAGTCCGTAAGTCCAATACTAGTGCATTAAGACCCTCTTCAGAACCATGCAGTCACATGCAATGAGACACGAGACAGCTAAGTGTCTTGTGCCAACCTGGCTAATAAACACATGTGGGGTCAATTGAAGGACAGCGAGGTAAATGGTTCAGTGAACGTTGCCTTTCTAGTTCTAGGGTCTCTTTCTTTCTCATGGTCGGACCAAGGTGCAGCCGTCTAGCCAGTTCCCTGCGTGAGCTGGCAATGCTCACTCCTGCAAGACATCCCTGAGGAGAAGTCACATGGATCTACCTGATGCAGCCCTGGGTGCTAGAGCTGCAGTGTGGAGACCCCTGCCAGTGCTGAGATGCTGACACGCTCACTGAATGGGCTTTCCTCCTGCAGTTGCCATCATTTTGTGTGCTTTGTGAGATTGAGGAGGACTTTGTAGATTGTTGTTGGACATATGGGCTAAGGTTGGACTTATGGGCTTGGACAGTCCTGGGTTTGGATGCTTTCTTAATGTGCACTTGCCCTTTATATAAAACTCTCTCTTAAATATATGTGTTTCTATGGATTTGTTTCCCTAGTTTACCCAGACTAACAAAGGAAGAATGCAGGAATATCCCAGATTGAGGGGTCCAATATCGTTTGGCTCGAATGATGGTAGCTCCAGCAGCAATCAGTGTCAGCCAGCAGGAAGGTGAAGGCAGGGAGAAGGGGGAGGTTTCAAGGGCCCTCTTTATGAGAACGCCATGCCCTCAAGGAGGCACCATCAGGCTGTGTCCTCATTGACAGGTTGGCTACCATCCAACGTTTGTGTGTATCTTCAAGTTGACATGAAATTATGTAACTGCCACATCTCCCCTCTAGAAAATAAAGACAGCAATGCCACTAGTCACCCCCATGGAGGGTGAGGACCAAGTGACCATGTCAATGCTTTGAACAAAGTGGTGTTAAATGAGATAGTAGTCAAGGCAATAGCTGTAGTAATAGTAATCATGGAAATCACAATAGATTGTGGTGCCACTTAAGCCAGATAGAGAGAGTAAGTTGCTGTGTTGAATGGCAACACAATTCCCACGAAAGAAACAATCTGAATGAGCCCTTCATGAGAGGACAATGACTGCTAAGGGTGGCATGAAGAGGGACAACACTGAGAAGGGAAATTCAGAAAGAAAAGTACACATTCTACATGGAGGTTAGAGGGTACAGGGATCCATCTTTGCGCTTACACTTAAAACTCTGTTTAACTTCTGCTATCCCTTGATAAGGGCCAAGAACAGTGTGGGGTGATGCAGTTTACAAAGCGCCTTGATAACAAGATCTCTTCGCCTTCTCTTTCTGGTCTGGACATTTTCTCAGAGATCCTACAATGGTGTGGAGAAGTGGCCCCTTATGAGAACAGCTCGGACTGCTGCTTAAGAGAGAGCTGACACTGATCTTGAGCTTCGAAATCCAGGCTTCAGATCAGCTGAGTACTTATCTAGAAAACAACTTCTCTGAGCGTTGATGTTTTAGTCAAAGAAAACATAGGTCTAGATTAGTGGTTGTTTTGAAGGCATTTTGAACACTCCCTTTGGGGATATGTTAGGAGTGGAGAAAGACAACGTAGTTTAAAAATATACCAAACTCTAGGTACAGAACATGTCTAGGTACAGAACCTCAATGATGGTGCTTAGTGGGTTTTGGTTCTAAATGAACAAAATGAGGAAGCCAAAGTTCTCAAACTGCTGTCTACTATGACAAAGAAAATATATTGCTGTTTTCTAATCTACATATATGGCCTAAGTCAGGTGAATATACCTAGTTTACTTCTTTCAACTTTTTTATCAGACAGTCTTGTTATATACATTGTGGTTTGAGATGTGCAATAATTTGTATAATGGTTTATTCCCAAAAGGTCTTAAGCAGAACAAAGGTATTTTCTATATAGCTCCTTGCCTTAACAAATATGTAATATAAATTTAAGCAAACTTCTATTTTGTATATTTGTAAAATAACAAGAAACAAACATTTTGTGGAGTTTGTATTTTGCATATGCAAAGTGAGAATTAAGTTTTAAATAAACCTATAATATTTTATCTGAAAAAAAAATGCCTTAGGATAGATGACCCCTCAGGACTAGCGGTGGGAGCGGTGATACTGGGAAGGTGGAGGGATGGTGGAATAGAAAGGGGGAACCAATTTCAGGGATCTACATATAACCTCCCCTCGGGTATGGACAACAGGCAAGTGAGTGAAGTGACAAATTGGACAGTGTACGATATGAAAAAGTAATAACAATTTGTAAATTTTTTAGGGTTCAATGGGGAGGGAGGAGGGAAGGGAAATATGGGGAGCTGGTACTGGGGGTCTAAGTGGAGGAAGGACGTTTTGAGAGTGTTGATGGCAACAAATGTGCAAATGTGGCCTGCATACAATTAACGTATGCATGGATTGTGATGGGAGTTGTATGAGCAGCCAATAAAATTATTTACATATACAAGGGAAAGGTAACTTATACCAAGGAGCTTATACCAAGGACTCAAGTAGAAAATATTTGGAAATGAATATGGCAATATATGTACAATTATGCTTGCTACAAATGATGTATTGAAAGTTCTAAGAGCTGTAAAGACCCCAGTAAAGTCATTGGAAAAAAAAAATACCAAACTTACTACTCTCAAGTCAATTCCAACTCATAATGATGCCTTCGTGGGTTTCTAAGATCTTTACTGCTTATGGGAGGTTGCCACGAAAGAGGCTGGTGGTTTTGAACTGCTGACCTTGCTGATTGAGGCTCAACGCCTAACCATTACACTCCAGGGCTCCTCAGGCAATCTAGCTTGGGTTCTCTTCGTCCTAGCCCCTGATTTCCCCTCAGGAGCTTGATCAAGAGTCCATGTAGGTTTCTGTTTAGCGACAAGTGCTTGGATGGCTTAATGGGTTATGTGTCAGCAGTTTGAATCCGCCCACCACCAGAAAGAGGACTCTTCCCACCCTGTGAAGGTTTGCAGTCTCAGAAACCACAAGAACAGCTCTGTGTGGTCCTATAAGATTGCTGTGAGTTGGAGTTGACTCAATGGCAATGAACTTGGGTTTTGTGTTGCCGAAAAACAAAACATTTGAAAATCAACAGGGAATATAGTCACTCAATAATATTTCACTCAAGCACACTTTGAACACAGAGCACAGATGGGAAAAATCAGAATGACACGCCAGAGAGACAGAGAAACACTCCATTGTTACTGATTGAGGCAGAGATCTTTGATCTGGAGAAAACGTGGGGAAGTGTTCCTTTCTCCTGGCCCTGGTTGGGGATCCTGCTCTCTGGTGAGGAATCAGCCCTGGGAAGGTGAGCTTTGCTGTTCCTGGGAGCAGAGGTGACCAATAACAAGGTCCCACTTTCACACCTTGTTGAAGATGTGGCAGGTCTCCCTATGCAGCTTTCCACACCCCTACAGCTCCAACACTTTTGGAGTGTACCTGTCCCTTCTGGGTGCATTTCTAGATCAGAAATGGAGGTCTAGAGCCAAGTGAAATGGATTGAATTGTGCCTCCATCAAGCTAGGTCAAAGTCCTAACCCAGGAAACACAGAGGGTGGCCTGGTTTGGAAAAAGGTCCTTGCTTGGAAAATGCTGTCAGTTAAGTTAATGAGGTCATACCAGAATAGAATGGATCTTAATCTCATCTGTGTGTTGTCTTATAAAACTGGACAATCGATATGTGAAGACAGATTTCAGGAAAAGATGCCACCAAGCAATTCTGAGAGATGCCTGAGGCTGCCAGAAGATGGAAAAATCACAGTGGGATCTTCCCCTCAAGTGGACAGAGAAAAAGAACATGATGCTTCCCCTGTCTTGAAGTTGGACTCCCAGGCTACAGAAAAAGGAATTCTGATGGCACTGTGACTGCTCACTGTAAGGTTGGTGTTTCGAATCCACCAGTCTCTGAGAGGGAGAAAAGTGAGTCTGTCATGGAAAGTCTAAGCAGTCCTATTCTGCCCTGTGGGGCTTCATGGGTGAGACTCAATAGCGATGGGTGGGTAGTCTCCAAAAACGTCAGGCAACACGTGTCTGTTCTTTAAAGCAGCTCAGTTTGTGAGCTCTTGTTCTGCAAGCCTAGAACACTAAGGAACCCTGATTCGCAGTTCAAATCACCGGCAACTTTTTAAAGTTCTGTCTGACACCCAAGCTACATTTCAGATCCGCTGGATTAGAATGCCTGGAGGTGGGACCCTGCTCAGTCACTCCATGGAAATGTAGTATTCAGGTTAAGTAAAACACACACACACACACACACACACACACAACTCCGTACTACGGAGTCAAAGCTGACTCATCGGGACTCCCCGTGAGTTTCTGAGGTGGTGACTATTTACGGGAACAGAAAGCCCAGTCTTCCTCCAGTGGAACTTGCTGGTGGTTTCAAACTGCTGGCTATGCAGATCGCAGCCCAACTCCTAATCACTACGCCACCAGGGCTCTAGGTATATAAGGGTGAACGTAATAAAATTCCTTAAGAGGGACAAATCTGCCACCCTGGCTCCTCTCTGCGATGGTGACCACCCCTTTCCCTCAATATCTTAGGGTGGTTATGAATGTGCATTTGTAAGATGCCATTAGCCCACCAGTCACTCCGCTCACATGCTGCTTATCAGGTAAAATGTCACTCTTCCTTAAATGTCATTCCTCCTTTCTCAATGAATTTCTCTCAGAGGCAGTGTCTTGGTGACATTGCTCACCTTTGTCTTCTGAGGAAGCTCACACTCTTGCATATGATGTTTCAGGGGCGACATAAAGATGCAAGCTTGAAGCCGCCTTCAAGTAAGTGGGAAAGAGTGTGCATGTCTAACAATGATGAACTGTATTATTTTTGTTACTGTTGCTCAGCAGGAACAAAAAATCCAAAACAGGAAAACAAGGAAGGTTGTATTAGCCAGTTTACCCAGCATGCATTTTGAAATGTGAACTATTTTTAATGCAGCTTCTGTAATGAGAGATCCGTGCCAAAATTGACACCAAATGCAAGCAGAGATTAAATGCACATCTCTCTTAAGGATTCACTCTCATGAGAGTTTGCATAGACATGGTAGGTGGCAAATTTTGCCCCTCCTGGTTCTGTTGACATTCTCATTACCAGACAAATGCATGATGGCCACTCTCTGAGACCTCTTCGCTGATGGACAATGATGCTTATACTTTGGGAAAATCTATAGATAACTCTGAATGAAAAGTCAATTCCATTCAATAAATGTCCATTCCTAGACACTCTTTAAGATAGGGTAGAACTGTCTCGGTGAATTTCCAAGACTATAACCTTTTACAAAAGTAGAAATCCCTGTCTTTCTTCCACAGATAACCCTGTGCTAAGTCTTAAGTACCTTATTCAGCTCTCCAAATCCCTGGATGCTGTAAACCATCAGTATATATATATATATATATATATACACACACATATATATATGTATATATATATATTTGCTAAGTGAAAGATAGTCGTTTGAGTACACCCACAGGAGCCTCAGAGGAAACATCGAGAAGCCACGGAAAACCCAATGGAGTCACTTTCTACTCTGACATTCAGGGGTCTCAGAGAGACTCTCTTCTCTCTGGGGGACACATGATTTGATTGCTGGTCAATGTGCTTCGAGCTCATCCATTGTGCTATGATGCTGACTCTGGTCTATGATACTGAACAGGTTTCAGCGGAGCTTCCAGATTAAGATGAACTAAGAAGAAAGGTGTGGTGATCTACTTCAGAAAATCAGTCAATGAAATCCTTATGGAGTGTCTCCTATAATTATCCATTTAATCCATAGTCATTTTGTTCTGTCACATATCGAGTCACCAAGAGTAGTTGGCAGACTCAACGGTAGTGAACTATAACATTCTCTTTCAACCTTGAGCAGCACTTTCCTTAGCCTCCATCACCATGGACACTTTGTTCATCTGGGCTTCCTCCCTTTTTTCTCTTGCTGCTCCATTCTCATTTGGAAGAGATGGTGCTGCGTGACAGAGAGTGAAGGCAGTGAAGCAAAGTGAGAAGAGGACAGGGACACTTGCTGAATACCCAATCTACACTGAGCTCCTGCTAGATACTTTGCAGATGGGAATGCTGCTGATCCCTCTACATAATCCTGCATGTGGGCCTAATCTCATATGCTTGACACAGCCCAACTGTCAGCTCCATGGAGCAGTGGAACCGTGACAAAATCTGTTTCCGCCTCATTGTATGTTTACAGATTATCACATGATAGCACATAATAAATACTTGCAGGAACCATGAACTACCCAGAGGGGGAAGTTAAAAGATATTCTTTATGTATTAAAATTGTGACACACACTTCCTCAAACATTGTACTAAATTTCTGGCCCCTGTGACTTCAAGTATGCCCTTGTTTAGAAATAGAGCCTTTTCTTTTGTTACAATGATGAAGTCGTGCATTGGAGGATAGGTATAAACTGGATAAGCTTTGAGTTACTCCAAGAGCAGAAGGGACTCAAAAACACAAAAAGGAGAAGATAAATGGCATGTGAGGATCATTTATAAGCCAATGAATACCGAGGAATTAAAAAAAAAAGTCCTGCCCATCAGCAAGGAAGAAATTGACATGGCCACCTCCCATTTTGGACCACTGAACCTCCTGAACTGTGAGGGAAAAAAACTCTGTTCTTTGAAATCACCCACTTGTGGATATATGTTAAAACAAAGCTATCAGAAGAAGCTAGCTTCTCATACATACATTATGGATTCAACAGGTGCATTTGGACAGCGATAATTATTACAATGAAGTTATAGAGAGTACGAGAGAGAGAGAAATAATAAGAGTCAGACACATTTCACATCAGAGTAGCATGCTCACTTCCACCAATTGGGTGGACCATGTGGAGAGAGAGTGAACTTTAATTTTCCCCATTTAAATAACCTTATGGGTGACACATGAGCTCTGTCGTCACTGGTCGGGGACACATCACGGGAGAGGGTTGTCTTATGGGCTATATGGTACACGGTATACTTGGGGATGCCTACGTGACTGAGGTGAGAAGGATGTGATAAGGGAAGGCCTCAGACTTCTGGAGGTGGACAAGCAGGCCTGTCTGGTTAGGAACCATTGACAGTGGCTCTTGAATCCCACCGAAGGCTTCAAGGGAAGGGAACCATCACCCTAACAGCAGGGTGGTCAGCTTTATTATGAGACACACAAAGGTCTCAGAGAACTGTGAGCTTTAGGGAGAATAGCTAACAACTTCCACACCAAATGCTGCTAAATAGCTTGCTTAATACTTTGGAGTATATAATTGTGGAAAAATCCTGTCTTCATCCCACACAGAGCTAAGTCGTTAAGACAAATTACTTGATGAGGACCTTATACCTGATGATAAAGTTAAGCTTTGAATTCAGTGCTCCAAGTACTTCGACCATCAGCCTACAGAGCCTATGAACTGGACACCATGCTTATCAGCTAAACATGTTCAAAGGAAGAAAACAAAATTCAACAAACTGCCGCTCTTCCCCCCAAGCATGGACGTTTATCTTGTGCAGTAAGGAGTTGCATTCTGAGTGCTCCCTCCCAGCAACACGGTATACTCTCGTAGTCTGAGGGGGTGCATGTGTGAGACTACACATGAGGAGGCTGGCTGATCGAGGGAGAAAATGAAGACAGGTAATGAAGGGAGGACAAAATGATAATCTCACTCCTGCCTCTCTGCCTCTTTCACCTTCACATATATGTGAGCATTACAGTATTTCTAGCCTCATAAGAGCAAGTAAGATCTCAGGATAAGTTGAATGGACTGTTTGCTCTTCTATTCTTCCAAAAAAGCTCAAACAACCTACCCAAACCAAACCCACAATCTAGGAGTCCTTTATGACACATAGTGGGCCTACAGGACTGAACAGACTCTGCCCCTAGGGTTTCCAGACTGTGAATCTTTATGGAAGAAAGCAGCATTACCTTTCTTTGAGGAGCAGTGAGTGGGTTCCTGCTACTGACGGGACAATCAGCAGCCAGGAGTGGCTTGACCCATGGTGTCCTCAGGGTTCCTTCCAGTATTTCTCACTGGTATCAAGTGGGCTATGGCATGGTCAGTCTGGCGTGTGTGGATATGTTCCAGGAATGGTCCTTAGCTTTTATCACTGTAAAATAGGTTCCAGTCTTGAGAGCCTACACTGAAAGCATATTAAAGTTTGTGTGTAGGTTTTTGATTTTTAATGAATAATCACTCACAATGCTTTCCCCTAGAGGTAATCACACTTTACATTTGAGGGAACACGATTTCAGATTGTGGATGTATAGCTTTTAGAAGCATAGCACATAATGCTTATAATTTAAGGATTATTTTGGATGGGGAATATAGTCATTGTAAGTATTCTTCTTTGGGGCTCTAGCTCGAGTCATTCATTTGGTTTCTTTTATGTCCTTTGGGAGAAAATTCACTTCTTAAAGTAAGTCCCACATGTTTTTTATTCAATGTAATCTTCAGAATTTTATGTTTGTGTTGCTATTGTGGACAGGATCACTTTTCCATTATATTTTCTAATAATGGTATTTTTGATTTATAGAGAGGCTATTATTTTTTTATTATTTTTTGTTATGACTGAACTGTTCTATTACTTCTAATAGTTTTTTAGCTGATTTTCATATATTTCTCAGAAAGGCAATTATATTATCTGAAAAGAATGGTAAATTTGTCTTCAACAGTCACAGGTCTCATTTTGTTTTCTATTCAATTGCATTACTTTGCACTCTCAAAACAATGCTAAATATATGTTTTTGCCAAACTCTGGTGAAATTGTTTCAGTGGTAAGTATAAATACCAGTTATTTTTCCTATGTATTTAAAAAAATCCTATTAAGAAAAAATAACTTATGTTCCTTATTTGTCAAGGCTCTTTTGTCAATCAAAAATAAATGCTGAATTCTTTCAATGCCCTTTTCTGGCATTTATTGAGTCCATATTTTTCTCCTTTAGTCTGTTAATATAATTAGCGTGTTCCTCAAAAGAATGTTATTTTTCACATGAGTTCCTGAAAGACATGTGTTGAGCAGAGTTCCTGGTTGTTGGGTCTGGTTCGCATCCTCAGCTACTAACGGGAAGCTTGATGGTTTGATTCCACACAGAAGCGCCTTGGAATAAAGGTCTGGAAAACAACATCCCCCCCCCCCCCAAAAAAAAACAAAAGACACAGAGAGCCATTGCTTGTTCTATAGAGCACAGTTCTACTCCGACACACATGGAATCGCCAAGAACCTGGTGGTGCATCAGGGCGTGTGGGGAGAAATAAGAGAAGTGGAAGCTGGAGTCAGGGCATTTCTCGGAGGAAGAGAGGGTCATTTCATGGGAGTGAAGTGGAGTTTGAGGCAGTATGTAGTCCGTATTTTGCAGGATGCAACCTGTGCTTTGCGATCTGGCAAAGGTGATACCTTTAGATTTCAGATAATCACCAAAACAGTTATACAAATCAAGTTTCATGTTGAAAATATGAAGGAGGGTGAAACATGTTTGTCTGCCTGGATTTGTGATGTGGCTGAGTCTGCATAGTGGGTCTGCAGCAGTTTTAAAGCAATCAGAGCCAGAGACACAAAGAGATAAGGTTCCAGACAATCACAAAAACTGGTTGGTGACACCAGCCAGTGTGGTCACAGGGTGTCAAAAGCATCAGGTATCAGGCATCAAACAGGAAAAAAAAACATATCTCTGTGTGCCCATCTTGCCGATATGCTCGCTGAAGATAAATGGGTGCAGAGGCAAACACAGTGGAGAAAGCTGATCGTGCCCAGGTACCAAATGATAAAGTGTCTAAGGTAGTAAAGGTTTGAAGGTAAACAGGCAGGCATCTAGCACAGAGGCAGCAAAGCCCACGTGACAGAAGCATACCAGGCTGTGTAATCATAAGGTGTCGAAGATAGCAAGTATCAAGCATCAAAGAACAAGGATCACATCACTACAAATGAGGGGGGGAGCAGAGTGGGGACCCACGGTCCATTTGTGGGCAATTGGACAACCCCTTATGGAAGGGTGGTGGGGAGGAGAGGAGCCAGCCAGAGTGCAGTGAAATCATAATGAAACATACAGCTTTCCTCTAGTTCTTAAAGGCTTCCTTCTCCCAAGTATATAGTGACCAGACATCCCTCTTTTTAACAATCTAACAACATCCTGTGGCATTTTAAAATTAAAATAAATATATTAATATGCTATCTTTGCATTCTATGAACATTTTTTTTGCTCCATGTAGACCAAATTTTTAATCAAGAACACCCTACAAACCTCTGTCAATGGTGTCCTGCTTAAAATCTGGTCAGTTTACCCAAGTATCATGATGCCAATTCTACCTTACAAAGCCATCTAGACTGGAAGAGGTGCACTGGTACTGATGGGAACTGCAAATACAGGGAATCCTGGACAGATAAACCCCTCAGGACCAGTAGTGAGAGTGGTGATACCGGATTGGTGGAGGGAAGGTGGGAGCCAATTGCAAAGATCTACACATAACCTCCTATCTGGAGGACAGACGATGGAGGAGTGGGCGAGAGATGTCAGGCAGTGTACGATATAGCAAAATAATGATAACTTATAAAGTATTGAGGGTTGGTGGGGGAGAGGGGGATCAGGAGGGAGGGGGAAAGATCATAAGCCAATGTCAAGGGCTCAAGTGAAAAAGCAGAGAATGAAGGCAGCAGGCATGCAAAAGTGCTTGACACAGTACATACATGTATGGATTGTGATAGGTGATGTATGGGCCCCTAATAAAATGATTAAAATTAAAAGAAAAACTGGTGATGCCCCCTTACCAGGGTGTGGAGCCCAAACTTTTGAGGAGCACAAAGGTCCTAATCAATGTAAGTGCATTAAAATTTTTCTAATATCGGGCTGAGCCCTGGTGGCATAGTGGTTGAAGTGCAGGACTGCAGCCCACTGGGTTGGTGGTTCAAATCCAGCAGCAGCTCTCTAGGAGCAAGGCTGGGCTTCGCACTCCCACCAGAGGACAATGATGCCCCCCCCCAATTGTTTTTCGATTACTGAATCATCCTTGCCTTCCAAAGATAAATTCTACCTTTGCTCAAGAAATTGTACTTTTGGTAGGATATTACTGTATTAAGCTCTACTGGATTCAAATTGCTAAGATTTTATTACAAACATTTGTACCTATAGAAATGATTATGGAAAAGTTTTAATTTTTATATTGTGTATTCAAGTCTTGATGGGCTCTATTTTGTGTTACAGTGAATCAAGATGCATTGCTTTTTAAAAAAATATTTTTGAAGTGGTTCAAATAAAGTGGGACTTATGATGTTGAAGAATTTATATAAATTTCTTGCAAAATTATCTAGGTGTTGGGATGGGTGTAGTTCAGTTTGTTTTTTACCAATTTTGGGGGGGCATCACTGCCCTCTGGTGGTGGGAGTAGGAGGCACAGCCATGCTCCTGGATTTGAACCTCCAACCCAGTGGGCCGCAGTTCCATGCACAACCACTATGGCACTGGGGCTCAGCCCCTGTTTTTTTTACCAATTTTTTTTAATGATTGCTGTTTTTCCAGTTTTCCACCTTTTCTTGAAATTCATATGTTTGAGTGCTCACTTCGGCAACACATATACTAAAACATTCATATGTTTGTGAAAAGTATTTGATTCATATTCTCAAATTTACTGGCAAATAATTTTATTCTTCCATATTACCTTCATGTTGGCGGTTGGGTTCTCTGGGTTCACTTGTGTGCATTTGAATACAGAAAGACATTTATATCAAGAAACTGCTGAAACAGTTGTAGGAGTAGGTAAGTCTGATCTGGTTGAAGTCAGGTTTCTCCTGACTTGTGAAAGCTGAGGAATAGAAATCAGGATGACAAAGCAGAGATAAAAGATGGTGGGGGCACAGGCTGGCAGACACAGAGGTCTGTAGTCAGTTGAATGAATCCAGCGTGGTCAACTGACCGCTCCTGGGATCAGAACATTGAGGAGCCAGACTTGATATCCTCAGGGCAAAGGGCAATCAAAAATCTGATTCTGCTCATTCTCTGTCTCATATAAAAGGCCACATCCCCAAAGAGGTGATACCAGACTGCGACCCAATTGATAAGTTGGGTTCTACCCCTTCCCTTACTTAGGAGTGTCTAGCTCACATAATTTAGAACCATGACAGTGATTAAATATTTGCTTCTATTTTAAATCTTTTATCATTTTTTAAATTCACTGTTTTTTTGAAGGGAGGGAAGTTTCTAAAGCTGCCTTCTTTAATAGTAGGGACCATCAGGGGGTGTTGAAGATAGTTGCAGTTTTTATTAGCTGAGTAGACGCTCTCCCCCACCATCTGTGAGTTTCTCAGACTTTAGTGGTTGCATGTTGTTGTGAAGCTGGAAGCTAGGCCATTGGCACATCAACCACCTGCAGGGTCATGCATAGGCGACAGGTTTCAGCAACACTTCCAGACCAAAAGAGACTAAGAAGAAAGGCCTGGCTATCTAGTTCTGATTTCTCTTGAGTCTGGTGACAACCTCCTGGATATTGTCTGAGATAGTCCATAATTGGGAGACACTTCATTCTGTGATACTTAAGGCCACAGTGAATCTGCTGCTATTTCAGTGACACCCAACCAACAACAATAGAAGCTTTCTTAAGCTTAATTCTCACTGTCTCAGTTGATTAGTCAAAGCTCCTCAATCTCATTGTAAAATGTATAGCGTGGCTCAGTGTCCACAACCAGGACTTTCCTAATCTCCTTCCTGACCTTTCCTCCCCAGCTAGGTGGTGAGTTTGATGAAAACCTGTTTAGAGCAGTTATAAGCATGATTGCAGTTATATCATTTATTTAAATTGTTTAGTAGAAAATGAGGGTTTTTTTTCTATGAAAGTGAGATACAATGTTTTGGAAAGCCCCCACTCTTAAGTATCCCTGAAAGATTGCTATTGAATTAGGTTTGTGCTAAAATCTGGAAAAGAACTGTAAAATGAAGATTTTTCTTCACAGGAGGTATTGACGTTCCCCTCCCACTTTACAGAATTGAAGCAAACATTTAGCAATGTACTGTGGGACACATTTAAGCAAGGGAGGTGCTACAGCACTCCAAAGAGGATTACCTCACTCAAACCAACCAACCAACCAACCAACCAACCACCCAACACCAAACCCGGTAGCAAGGACTAGGGTGTCCTTGAACTGTTTTGGTTCCAAAAAGGTACCTGCTAATTTTTATGACTCTTGGCTTCTTTGAGTTTTCCAATGGTCTGTCTCAAATGTGACCTGCCAAGAGAGTATCTATCTGGCATTAACCACTTTCTTCATTTTAATTATTTTGTTTTCTGTTTGTATGGTTTGTTTTGGGACATTTTTTTAGCTTTTAGAATTGAATGCTTAGTGTAGTATTCATCTCTTGGTTTTATTTTATTTTTCTACCCAGGGTCTTCTTCTTTTGTTATTTTTATTAATCATTTTATTGGGGGCTCTTACACTCATAACAATCCATACATCGTTTGTATCAAACACATTTGTACATATATTGCCATCATCATTTTGAAAATGTTTTCTTTCTGCTTGAGCCTTGATATCAGCTCCTCTTTTTTCCCTCCCTCCCCCACCCTCTCACCTTGGGTGACCCCTGTGAAACCATAAATTATTATTATTTTCATACCTTATACCATCCTCTGTTTCCCTTCACCTATATTTCTTTTGTTCATCCCCCCTAGGGTGGCAGGGAGAAAGGAGTTAATGGTGTAAGTCAACATGTAGTCAGTTCCCTATATCTTCCCCTTCTCCCTCAACCTCACCCCTACCCTCATGGTATTACTACTTCCACTACTGTTCCTGAGGGGTTTATCTGTCCTGGATTCCATGTGTCAAGAGCTCTTTCTTACCTGTACCATGTACAAGCTCTTGTCTAGCTGGATTTGTAAGTTAGAACTAGGGGCATGATAGTGTGTGTATGTCAGGGGTGGGGGAGGCGGACATTAAATAACTAGAGAAATGTTGTGTATTCCATCAATGCTAGGCTGTACCCTGCCTGTTTCATTCTTTCCTCGTGACCCTTCTGTGAGGGAATGTCCAATTACAGATAGGCTTTTGGTCTCGCCTCCCACCCTCATCTTTTGCATCAATGTATTTGTTTGTTTTGAATCTTCTGATGCCTGATACCCAGGCGGATATGCTTCCTCCGTGTGGGTTTTGTTGCTTTTCAGCTAGATGGCTGCTTATTTAACTTCAAATCTTTAAGACCCCAGGCCCAAAAGATACCCTGTATCTTTTGATAATTAGGCATCAAAAGCATTCTTCACCATATTTTTTATGCACCCATTTTGCAATGGGTGTCATGAAGGCGAGCATCGTAGAATCCCAGGTTATTAGAACAAAGTGTTCTTATATTGAGGGAATACTTGAGGAAAGATCCAATGTCCATCTGCTACCTTAATATTTAACATTTAAATAGATATCCATATATATACACATAGACCTATATTCTATTTTTTTTTTTTTTTTTAGGCATCACTGCCCTGGTGGTGGGAGTAGGAGGCCCAGCCTTTGCTCTTTTGAGCGGGAATTGAACCTCCATCCCAGTGGGCCGCAGTACCGCGCACAACCACTATGCCACCAGGGCTCAGCCCCATAGACCTATATTCTTATCATTCTGTGTTAATATATTTATATATGTGCATATCTTTATTTAGACCTCTATAAATGTTTTTGCCTCCTGGCTCTTTCCTCTATTTCCTTTTACTTTCTTCTTGTCCCATTATTCTACTCGACCTTCGTTCGACACTCAGTACTTTTGGATACATTGCACTTGATCCATTGAGTTTAGAACTCTTATTGTTCCCTTGTTTCTGGGCTATTGACTCCCCCTTCCTTTCTCCCAGCTCTTCCTCTCCCATTCTCCTCACTCCACCCCACCCCAGCTGCTGGCCCTATTGTTTTTCCCTCAGGATTGATTATCCTGCCTATCTTATATGAGTAGACATGAGGAGGAAAAGAAAAAAAAATAAAGCCTATAAATAGTCCCATGTCTGTCTGCTGACCCTTCTGAATGTTTCCCAATCTGATTTGGTGCAGTGCCATTCCCTGCCCCTGGATTCCAAAGTCTATTTCAGGACTCCTCAGCACTTCATTGCTTTGTGCCCCTTGCTGCTCTGTTGGACTCCTGTGTGTTTCACTTCTGGGGTGTCAGGGGTTTCAGGCCAGGCACAATTCTCATACCATGTCTTCAGTGCTGTCCCCTAAAACACTGTGGATCAGTGGGGGCTGGGTGTGCACCGTGTTTTGTGTTGGGGTATCCCCATGGTTTTCTGTGTACATTGGCTGCTCCAAGCCGGAGTGCTGTCCCTGAGGCTTGGTGGGCCGGGATGCATATCTCTCTCTCTCTCTCTCTCTCTCTCTCTCTCTCTCTCTC
>PVJH01007443.1:0-92914 GCA_004026705.1 Nesogale talazaci | reverse complement strand
CAAAGGGGGTGTCTCTGGTGAGACTTCCTGGGTCAAGGAGGAGGAGGAGAGCATGCTTAAGGGCCAAATCGCAGAGAAAGCACTGAAGCTGGAAAGAAGAGCACTGACTCAGAGTGCACAAATCAAGGAATGGCAAAAATAAATCAATAAGGCTGTAGAAATCCTAGATGCCGGGTGATGCAAAACTTTATGAGTCAAGTGATGGCGTTTGAGCTGTATCCTCAAAGCCATGTGAATCCATGAAAGTTTTAAACAGAACCCAAATTTTAAAAATGCATTTTTGATAGTTTAATCTGACGACTATGGAGGAGGTGAATAGAAGAGAGATCAGATGAGCAAGGTTGCTGTCATTCAAGGAGCCCTGGCGGCACAGTGGTAAAGTCCAATCTGTCTATCACTGCAGGGCAAAGACTGCCCTTTTGTTCCTGTGAATGATGCTAGGCTGTGAACTTGCTGGGACAGTCCTCCTCTGTCCCGTAAGGTTGCCATGGCTTGGATGATAATGGATTTTGTCGGTTGGTCAGTTGATTTGGTTTGCCGGTAGCTGTCATCCAGAAAAGAGGTAGGCAATGAGGTAGGCAGCAGGCAGGTGTGATCAGACAGACATTTAAGAAATTTTGTATGTGGTCTATCC
Source organism: Nesogale talazaci (assembly GCA_004026705.1). NCBI lineage: Eukaryota > Metazoa > Chordata > Mammalia > Afrosoricida > Tenrecidae > Nesogale > Nesogale talazaci. The sequence goes on along the minus strand of PVJH01007443.1, from coordinate 92,280 downwards.
TTGCCAACACTTAATTTATAACATCTATTCATCATTAACTTTAGTTAGGTCTTTTGTAAATAATGAACATTTAAGTTTGCTTTTGATACGACTTAAGAATATTTCTCTTTTAATAAGAATCTACATCATTCCAATGAATTTTGATGGAAATATGGCAGTTAATAAAAGTTTTTCTTTGTATTTTTTCCCTTTTCCCTAGCTTCACCCCTACCCATTTTCCACTGGTTATCAGATCATCTTCGCTACTTTTTATTTGTGTTTTGGAAATTTTAGGTTATACTAGTGAGGTGTCATTTTAAAATATTGTATTTGACGCGTTTTTGTTGTCTTTGTTCTCAATCACATTCCAGAATAGTTTCTATAGAAAACCAAACCCAGTGTCATTGAATCCTAGTCCAGCAACTCGAGGACAGAGGACAGCGGACAGCTGCCTTGGTGGGTTCCAGAGATGGGAACCTTTACTCGCTGAGCCTCTGGTGGATTCAAACTGCTGTGAGGAGCCCACTGCTCGGCCACAGGCCACCAGGCGGTCTGTCACATCCTCACCAGGAAAACACTCATGCGGAACACACCTCCTTCCTCACTTGCTCTCCATGTTCACGTAGACCTTCATGTTCAGATCAGATTTTTTTTTTAATAACGAATCACTTTTCAAGAAATAATTTTTAACGCTTGTATTATTGACAATCCAGACGAACCAGGAGATGACGATTGTTTTAAAGGCCTATCAGTGACTCCATACTGGAAGAATGGGGCCTTCTCCGGGAAGGAGTTAGGGCCTCTGACACTCACAGGAGCAGTTCTCCCCTGTCCCTCTCCGGCGGCTGGGAGTGGGTGTCCACGTGACGGCAGTGAACAAGCTTGACTATTGGCTCCCTTTCTCCTTTCTTCCGTATCTTTCACTGTCTTGTGTCAGTCTTTTTTTCCCCAAAAATGTTCATAAGTCTATGTGAATCTCATGTGGAGACTTGACATTCTTTAACTCACACAACATTGTCCTTCCTGTTTCTTTTCTTCCTCTTCTGAAATGACTGTGCAGACTCGCATAATGTGTACCTCTTGGTCCAGCCTCCGTGGGTCTTCGACTTCTCTCAAATTTTCAATTTCCCTTCTGTATTCTTGGAGGGATTCCTATACTTCATTTCACCTAATTTGTTTGTTTTTCCAGCATTATTGAATCAGCTGGTCACTTCTTTTGTTGTGTCGTGGAAATTCAGCGATGACATCTTCTCTTGTTTTGTTGTTTAACTGCCGTGTTGCGCTTTTTTAATTAAGACGGTTGGGGAGTACCAAGTAATGTCCATTATAATCTACCTGGGCTGGTTTTTAATTTTTTTTTTCTTTTTCTTCATGCTGCTGCTCTTGCTGCTCGCAGCGCCCTCCTCAGGATCACCGCAGGCCGGCTGTGCCTTCAGGAGGAGCTTCTTCTTTGACTTTGGGATGCTCCCGCCTTTGCTGCCTCCTGAGGCTCACACACCGGCTCCTCTTTGGGCAGAGATTTCCGTTTCTTCACCTTGGGGAGCGGTGTCCCTTCTGAATCACTGCTGACCAGTTCGTCCTTCAATCTCTTTTCCTTGGGTTTGGGGAGAGCAGAGAGAGCTGGGTCTTCAAGTCCATGTGCCTGTGGAGTCTCCTGGGCCCTCTGCTCTGTCTTCTTTGGGGCCCTTGCCCCGTTGGTCTCCTGCCCCGCCGACCCCACGCTCCTCGGGAGCACTATTTTCCCAACACGCAAGTGCCAGTGCCGCCCGTCGCTTCTTTTCCTCTTTCAAGCTTCTCCAACTTCCTGGTCATCTCCACCGCGGCCTCCTCCATCTGCACCATGGCCTCCATCACATCCAGATGCTTCCCAGGGACCTCCCCAGTCTCGGAGAAGGAGGGTCTCCCCTTGACTTGCTCTCAAAGCTCTTCCCCAAAGACACTGGTGGGCACCTCAGAGAAATAGTCGATCCGAGAGGCAAAGCTGCATTTATTTGCCAGGTATAGGGAGATGTGGCCTTTGTTCTTGGCAGCCAATGAAAGTGGAGTGGAAAATGAGTCCGTATTCGGGGGCGTTTGCCCTGGTCTACAGGGCATCATTGGGAATCACTCAGACACCAGGGCCGCCCATCACTCCCATAGCAGAGGCCTGTATGGATTAGAGGGGTGATGTCTTCTTTGTAAAACTCTTTGTCATTTCTAATAACCAATTGTTGACCATTTATAAATTCCACTTCAGGCTGAGCCCCGGTGGCATAAGTGGTTGTGTACGGGACTGCGGCCCGTGGGCTTGGCGGTTCAAATCCAGCGGCGGCTCTCAGGAGCAGCACTGGGTGCTCCCACGACCACCAGGGCAGTGATGCCCACAAACAAATTCTACTTTAATTTTTGCTCAAAATCCTTGTTTCCTTCACTATCCTTGTTTTTCCCACATTCTTGTTTTCTGTAAGGAGAAGTGTATTTTCTTGTTCAATTATTCTTAGATTAATGCTTTGATGATTTATTTGATTAAAAATATCAAAACCATCCTAGCTTATACTCTTAGACCTCAGCACAACTTTACTTGTATATTTTTTAATTAATTAATCGTTTTATTGGGAGCTCTTACAAATATTATAACATTCCATAGTGCAGTTAGATCAAGCATACTTGTACAATTACTTTCACAATCAGTTTCCAAACATTTTATTTTTCTTGAACTCTGTGATATTAACTCCCCTTTATCTCCTTCCTCCCCCACCCCACTCCCCAGGAAACTTTTTATCTTTATTATATGTTGTTATTATTATTGTGGGATCTTTTATGTTGCTGTATCTTACCTCTTCCAATATATCTGCTCACCTACAATTCTGGTATTCACTCCCCTTGAGTGATGTTGTACAGTCATCCTTGCTATCAGCTACGCCTTCCTCACTTCCCCCCTTTTCTTTCTGTATCCTCAGGAAATCATTACTCCTATTACTGTTTTGAATGCATTATCTTGACTTTCATGCATCAAATGATCTTAATTATACAAATGAGCATACACAATTCTAACAAGATTAATGAACTAAAACAAAGTCCGTAATAATGAGGGGCCGAGATATTAAAGAACTCCAGGATAGTTATGTGTTTCATCAGTGCTATACCACACCCTGGATTTACCATCCCTTCCATGCAACCCACTTGAGAAAGTTATCTTACAGGTGCATTTGGGGTCTCTACTTTTTCGGTACCCTTTCTCATCGATTTGATTGTTTGTTTTTGATCTTCTGATACCTATTACCATCAACACCTCATAATCACCCAGCTGGTGTGCTTCTTCCATGTGGGCTTTGTTGCTTCCTTGCTTAGATGGCCACTTGTTTAACTCCAATCCTTTAACATCCCATATGTTACATCTCAGCAGTTCTCAACCTGTGGGTTGTGACCCCTTGGGAGTTTGAACCATCCTTTCACAGGGGTCTCCCAATTCATAACAGTAACAAGATTACAGTTACAAAGTAGCAATGAAAATAATTTTATGGTTGGGGATCACCACAATGTGAGGAATTGTATTAAAGGGTCGCAGCATTAGGAAAGTTGAGGACCTCAGCTGTGTCTTTTAATAGCTGAACACCATCAGCTTGCTTCACTACATTTGCTTATGCACCCATTTTGTCTTCAGCAATTGTGTCGAGAAGGTGAGTATCATACAGTGCCACATTATTAGAACAAACTATCCTGTACCGAGATAGATTTAAGTAGAAGCCCAAAGTCCATCTGCTTCCTTGTATTTTAATGTAATACTATTTGGAATGTCTTCCTCTTTGGAAAAAAAATTAGATGGTAAAATGTGTGAATTTGTGAATAATTATCTTTTTAAAATTTGTGAATAATTATCTTTTGTTTAGTCTATTTTTATTAATCTTTAAGTTTATTGCTTAATTCTCACTAAAAGTTTAGATTCTCTATCTTTCTGGAATTTGATGAGATTAGTCAAGTTTTATAAACTGTTCATATTCATTTCAGAATAAGTTACATAATAGTGATTCTGCTTTCCTTATGATTGTTTACCCTTTCATGGCCTGTAGAACAAAGAGAATCAAAACAAGCTCCCTGTCATCAAGTCTGTTCCAATTCAAAGTCACCCTATTGGGCAAAGTAAAGCTGCTCTGTGAATTTCCAAAACTGTAAATGCTTAAAAGAGTAGAAAGCCTCATCTTTCTCCCATGGAGAGGCTGTGGCTTCAAACTGCTGACCTTGAAGTTAACAGCCCAACATGTAACACACTATGCGGCCTACATCTTCTTCCTTCAAAGTTTAGTGGTAAACTGTTATCCCACTTTAATGCATGTTAGCATCTGGTGAAGACCTGTATAACCTGCATGATTTAAGCAAAACGGATCTTATCTCACAAATTATATTACATCAAAGCATTTTAAAATTTTATGCAGAATTCCTTCCATCAATGAAACACATGGTTTCAACAAAAAATTCAAAACATAAAATAATTCAATCTTGAGTTAACTTGATATAATCTAATAGTGTGTTTCAATTTCCTATAACCATTGATTTATTCTTTCATTTCTATTAGTTTTGACTTTATACAGTTTAATGCATGCATAAATGCAATCCTGCTCTATGTCTACAATGACTTTCTGCTTTAGATTATTTTTATCTGACAGTTGTTTTGTTTTGCATTTTAATTATACTAATCTCAGTGTTCTTCCTCATTCACAATCCAAGATGCAATCCCCAGATTTGGTTCTATTTCATCTCTTGCAAGATAACATTTACTGTTTTCCTCCCTTCTCAACAGTTTTTTTCTGAATTCTCACCCAGGATCCACATAATTCTCCATGTCTTTATTAAATATCATTTTATATGTATAAACCTAAACTTGGACCTTTCCTGAAGATGAAATCACGTTTTCAGCCCTCTCAAAGAAGGGTGTTCATATTTCTACAATCACATAATTTAGGTGGAGCTGGCATCCTCCTTTCCATATATTGCCTCTTAGTAGCCATTACACACACACACACACACACACACATACACACACACACACACACACACCACCACCACCACCATCATCACCACCAACATCAACACCAACAACCATTATTATGTGACATCCCCTGCCCACATCTCCAACCTCAAATGTTGGCACACTTCTCCTTCTCACCTCCACAGTCCATGTTCCACTTTTATTCTCCCTACAGCTCAGGAAATGGGGGCAGGAAATGAGAAGAGGATACCAGGGGTTCACTTGGAAAGCAAGTATTTGAGAATGATGAAGGAAGCGAATGTACAAAAGTGCTTGACCCAATGCATGTATGTGTGAATTGTGATAAGAGTAGTGTGAGCCCCCAATAAAATGATTTTTTTAATCTTCCGCGTGCTTTCTTACCCCTAAGATGCTATACATCTTTTTCTTTTGCCTATTATAATTTCCTGTGTGTTTTTTTGTTTGCTTGTTTGTTTGTTTTGTGTGTTTTTGGGGGGAGGGCATCACTGTCTTCTGGTAGGAGTGGTAGGCCCAGCCTTGCCCCTGGAGAACTGCTGCTGGTTTGAATCGCCAAACCAGTGGGCTGCAGTGCCGTACTCATCGACTCCACCACTGGGGCTCAGCCTCTATAATTTCTTATATTCCTAATCTTATTCCTCTTGGTCATGTTCTTTTCCTTAAATTTTTAGCATACACAACTCTTCTTCCTAGGAGAGCATTCCCCATACACCTAGGCAAGATTACATGACCCTGCCATCCATTGTTCTTTCTTTAATATGGTAAAGTAGTTATCATAATATTACCATTATTTAATTATATGACTCTCATACAATATTGCTATTTCAAATAAGTTATAGGTCTAGCACAGTGCCAAATAAATCCATTTCTCAAATACTACTTATTGAATGAGTAAGTATGTGAATGAAATAACAGCAAGGGCATATGCCTTATTTTTGGGACCATAAGATGCACCTGACCTTAAGATACATCCAGTTTTTAGAGCAGGAAAACAAGAAAAAAATTCTGAACCAATTAGTACCAGTAAACTAAAATATTCTGGGGTACCACACCTTCAGACCAGAAGATGCACCCTGATTTTACCCCCCCCCCACTTTTGTGGGGAGAAGAGTGTCTTATGGTCCCAAAAATACGGTATATATGTGCACATATACACATATGTATATTTCCATTCTTTTCATTTTAATCTTCCCATGTGATTGTAAGTGTACACGTGTGTTATTTCTAAGTAGACTCCAGTTGAAATGTGTTTCTAGCTCACTCTCAGTCACTAAGATTTAATGTTGTTGCCTCAGTCATTGTGATACATAAGGTTTTCATTGACTAATTTTCTGAAATAGGTAACCAGGACTTTCTTCTTAGCCTTACTCTGGTAGTTCAAATAAAGCCTATTACAGGACGTTTAGGAATCAAACTCAGAGGTCCCACTTGGGAAGCAAAAAGTCTACCATTGAGTAACCAAGGCATCCTCCTGTGATTGAATAAAGTAAAAACCCCAACTTGTCACTAAGTCAGTACTGATTCATGATGATTCCATATGTTACAAAGTAGAACTGCTCCACAGGGTGGTTCTTAGCTGTAATCTTTCTTGAGGAAGTTCCCTTTCTTCCACTGTACTTCTGCACTGGTTTGTACTGCTAATCTTTAAGGTAATAGTCAAGGTCAAACCACACTTGGAATCTCTTGATAACAACTGAATTCTGTGATGTTATGAGTGTCACCCACACGTTTAGATATTATTTGTTCTTATATTTATTGTATTGTTATAGTTTCTGGCATAGTGCTATCTTGCTGTGTCTTTCTTTCTTCTTTTTTTGTGTGTGTGGCATCACTGCCCTGATGGGAGTAGGAGGCCCAGCCTTGCTCCTGGAGAGCTGCTACTGGATTTGAACAGCCAACCCTGTGGGCCGCAGTCCCGCACACAAGCACTCCGCCACCGGAGCTCAGCATCTTGCTGTGTCTTTTATTTTTGTTTGTTTGACTTTTGCCATTTGGAAGTTCTACAATGAGTTTTCAAATTTAATTATGTTGCCTATTAACTTTCCACTGATTACTTTAAGCTATTTGTCTTGGATGATCAAATATAGAACCAAAATAGTTTATGCCACATTAAGTGAAACATGATATCAAGCTCCATCCATACCTTGTACCTTGGTTCATTTACTTTTGGATTATAGACTTGAATTTACTTGAATTACAGAGGTTTTGCTTAATATTAAATTTTGTATTTTAAACACGTCTTTAAAAAATATTTTCTCTATATGTCAATTTCCCTTTATGTTTATGGCTCTCTTAAAATCCTTGATCTTATTCTGAAAATTGACAGCTTTGTCAAATAATTATCTATGTTAAAGTTGTGAATAATTTCTTTTTAGAAAAATCACTTTATTGGAGGCTTTCACAGCTTTTATCACAATCCATAAACATGTGAGTAATTTCCTTAATCCTTTTCTTGTGCCTGGCTTCATTTCTGAGTCTTTGCTCCAGACATAAATTATAGAGGAGAAGGAGAAGTGACTGAAGTGGAAATCACTGTTATAATAGTAAATAAAAGAGGATCTTGTAGAAAATCTGCAATATTACAGGAAATGTGTGTATGCATTAAAATATTATGAGAATGCTAACATTATTGTTACTAATATATTCCTCTGCAAAAGTTCGGACTTCCAATAGTCTTTTGTCATGAAGGTTAAATGTTAAAGTTTTGTTTCTTCTTTGCTGTTGTACTAACAATAACAGTAATGTTATTATAAGTGGTAAAGCTAAGCTTGATTTTTTTATATATAGCTTTGTTTTTAGGGGTTTTTAGCTTTGTTTTTTTAATGTAGTATGAATACTCAGCAAATGAATGATCCCAATATTTTCAATGCTCAAGGCCAGAACTTTTAACTATCTAGTCCCTGTATTAGTCTGAGTAGACTAGAGAAACAAATTCATAACCATGCATATGTATATAAGGGAGAGATTTATAAACAAGAGGAATGGAACACTAAGAAAGCATCCCAACCCAGTCCAGTCCAAGTCCATAAGTCTGATATTAGCCCATATGTCCAATACCAATCCATCAGTCCTTTTCAGACTCATGAAGCACATGCAATGGTGCCTGGACAATCACAGGCCAGTGAGTGCAGTCTTGTGTCTCCAGCAGCAGTAGAAGCATCCTGGCACTGGCTGGGGTCTCCCCATGCCTCCTCGTTTCCAGAGCCCAAGGTCCATCAGCAGCATCCATTGGCTAGTAGAAGCATCTCAGCACCGGCAGGGATCTCTGTGTGGCTGCCCAAGCATCTCAGCACTGGCAAGAGTCTCCATGTGACTTCTCTAGTCCCAGAGATTTGGTTCCATCAGGGTAAGCCTCAGATCCTCCGGATTTGGGGTTTCTCCTCCAGATCCTCCAGTCTCCAGGACTCAGGGTCTATATCATGCTTCCATGTTGTTTTGTCAGCTGCAATGTCTGCCAGGGACTGAATTTGTGTCTTGTCAAGAGCGTCTCCAAGAGACTGAGTCAAGTCTCTCTCTTCCAATTGGGAAACACCACGAGACTTCCCAGAACTCTTAGGAAAAAGCCATGCCCACACAGAGGCCTCATTGGCTATCTCCAGATTGACAGTCTAAACTCCACCCCTACCCTCCCAGTGCTGAAATTGACACAGATCGGTGACTGCCACAGATCACCCCTTGTCAATTACACACTTCCATATAACTCTGTAACCATATGTAACTTTCAAATAAACAATAAAATCATATCTATACCTACAGGATAAAACTAAAATACATACAATTCAGCATGTACCACCCTCATTTAAACATAGTATACCATAAGTGAACAAAACAAAAAATATCCTATACCTTACAATGTCAGTTAAGTAACACCCTTACCTTAATCCTTCAATCCTATGAATATATATATATATTCCCCCACCTATGAGAGTTTGTAAGCCAACCACTTCGTGCCTGTATTCCCCCATTTTGGGAATCCAATTTCTATCAACCCATCAACCAATTTGCATCAAGTTGCATCCCAGTGGTCTGAGGAAACAATCATATCTTTCAACATGAAGAATCTTCATTCCAGTTGGAACCTTGTGAAATACATATCCATAAGCAAAGTCAAATCAGGACCGACTGTCCACAAATTCAGCAGCGATGTGCACCAGTTCACAGGCTCAAATAGATTCTCTTCCTTTGGTTGGGTTCTGGTCAACTCAATGTGGGCTGTCTCATTTAGCCTCACCAGGGTATCCATTGGTTGTCTTCCCTTTAGACCATGTTCCCATCAAAAATTCTCAACACACCTAGCCCTCTCATGCTAGGTTATGAACTTCAGACTAGTCAACCCACTGTTGTCTTCTCTATTTCCTGTGAACCAAGCCCACGGGTGTCAGTGATGAAACTCAACCCATCTCTTTATTGCTGCGTTTCTCCTACTTCCTCTCAACAAGTAGTAAATCTGGGTGGTCACCTAACAAGCATGTCAGTCTGCCACAGACTTCCTTTAACATTCAGTCCCAGAGAGGAGTTATCTTCATAGTTCCATATTTTTCCAGCTTCTGAAAATGACCACGAGTTCAAGATTTACAAAGAAGCAAGAGTTCCTCCTTCTTCATTCACTGGTCTGTAGGCAGATCTCTCAGATACAAATATCCTGAATACTCCAAAACACTGGGTGGGGATAATCTCTTCAGAGATGTCTTTGAAGGCATGTCCTAAACCCAACAGAGGTCAGATTAATGGCTTGAGGCAATTGGTTCACAAGCTCTCTATTTTCATACTTCTCAATAGACATTTCGATACATCCTTATAGCTACGATAATAAGCATAAGAGATCAGTATAAACAACATAGAATCAGATACTAACCTCAATTATTAAAACAGTCAAGGTCAATACTTATTTAGCTTATCTATATCCTTATATAAATTATTCTATTTACACAAAAATATGGAATTTGGTCTCTGAAGGCATCAAAGCAGATCCATGCTTTCTATGAGGCATTCATTCTGTAAGCCATTTTGCTTAAGCAGCATGGTTTCTGAGATATTAAAATGACAATTTTTACCCCCGAGCTCAAAATACACATTAATAACATTCATTCCTGCCATTTCATGCAGTAATAACCAAAGACAGCATCCAAACAAAATAATCAAAATTTTAACATCCCAAATGATACCTTGGAAGTGGGGTACTGGAGAAACAAATCATAAAGAAGGAGAGTAGGTATTTGTTTGACTTTGGCCTCCTGATAGTGGTTCTTCTTTGGCTAGCCAGAAGTCAGATCTGTCCTTGCAGTTTACTGAATTCGTTTCTCTAGTCTACTTGAACCCACACAGAGCCCAGTATTGATTTGTTAATATTTCATTAAATTACTACTCAAAGGCATTGTCTTTAGGTACTCTAGTGAAAGTACGTGAGTAATCCATTGTGAGAATCTTTTTAAAACTGAGAATATATTGATTTATTACATAAATTACTGGCTCAACATTACTCAACGTAGATCTAGGGATTCTTGAAACTGCTTGATTTTTATTTATTGTTAGATTAAAACATTTCCCTAAAGTATTCTGTGTGTGAATCCTATCTCATTTATTTTTTCTGGCACACAGGAATACTCTCACTATAAAAGAGCATGTTGCTTAAAATATATGAATTTTTCTTCGATGTATAGTTTTGGCTTCCGATCTCTATGTATTGTTTTCGTTTTCTCAGAGACACCTATTATTCATGTGTTGGACCTCTAGTCTCTGTACACCTTATTTTTTCTCTCTTTTGTTCCACACTTTCAGCTCTTTATTGCTTTATGCACTGTGGAAGAACCTCTCAAGAGTCTGTGCCTATTAATTATTCAGTGTAATGCCTGTGCTTAATTTTCACATATGCAGAGTTATATTGGATTATGATTTTTAATGTCTTATATTGTATCTGTACTTCAGGGAACATATCATTTTTATTTCATTTGTCCCCTCTTCTTGAAGACTTTTCTGTTGGTATTTTACATCTTGTTTCATTTGGTATGTGTTTTAGAATTTTTAGAGTAAAAGCAAATGATTTTTAACATGTTTTTATTTTCTTGTCATCAAATTTAGTATTTATTTCCGAACATCATCAATAATTAGCCTTATTTGAGATCTATAGCAACCTTAAGATAGAATGTTTGTCCTTCTTTGTGCCCGCACTGTAGTTCTGTGAGTCATGCTAAGCATGATCCTCTAACCCTGTCTCATTTGAAAACCCCTGAACACAACAGGAAGTGGGATTGTTGTTGGGGTTATTACATCCTAGTGAGCCAGTCCTGACAACCCTCGGTGCACAACAAAGTAAAACACTGCCTGGTCTGGCATCAAGCAAGACCCCAATATTTTCAACGATAAAGACTCAAGGCCAGTACTTTTAACTGTACAGTCCCCATTCTTGATTTGTTAATATTTCATTATATTATTACTCAAAGACATTGTTTCTGGATACACTAGTGAAAGGTACCTAAGTAATCCAATTACTCATTATCTGGCGTTATCCTTTGTCATTATGTTTCAGCCCATTTTTGCCAGTCCATCTCATCAGAGTCTTTTACATCAATCCTTTATTTTGCCAAGTATGATATCCTTTTCTGGGGACAGGTCTCTCCAAAGAAGGGTCTGTCCGAAGAATGTGAAATGAAGTCTAGCCATCCTTGCTTTGAAGGAATATGCTGGCTGGTCTTCTACCAAGATACATTTGTTTGTTCTTCTGGAAGTCCAAGGTACTTTCAGTCTCTTTTGACAGCAACTCCAGTGCTTCAATTCTTCTTCAATCTTCCTTGTTCACTGTCCAATTTTCACATACATATGAGGGGAATGAAAATACCATGACTTGGGTCAGGTGCACACCAGTCCTCAAAGTGACATACTTACTCTTCAGCACTTGAGAGAGGACTTTTGCAGCAGATTTGCCTAATGGAGTACATTTTGACTGTTGCTTCTATGAGCATTGATCATGGATCCCAGTAAAATGAAGTCTTTGACAACGTGAATCTTTTCTCCTGCAATCATACTGTATCATGATGTTGCCTATCGGTCCAGTTGCGAGGACTTTGTTTTTGTTTTGCTTACATTGGGTTGCAATGCATACTGAAAACTGTCATCTTTGATGTTCATTAGCAAGTACTTCAAGTCTTCTTCCCTTTCACTGAAGAAGTTAATTTCATCTGCATATCACAGGTTATTAATTAGCCTTTCTCTGATCATTATGCTGTGTTCTTCTTTATATAGTCAAGCTTCCTGAGTTATTTGTTCAACATACAGGTTAAATAAGTAAGGTGAAAAGATAGAGCCCTGACAAACAGCTTTATTGATTTTAAACTATATAGTATTTCCTTGTTGGGTTCAAATGACTGTCTCTTGGTCCATGTACAGGTTCTCCATGAGCACCATGAAGGGTTCTGGAATTTGGGCTCTTCGCAATGCTATCCCGAGTTTGTTATGGTCACACAATTGAATGGTTTAACATAATAAAACATAAGTAAACATCTTTCTGATATCCCATGCTTTCATCCAAGCTCCATCTGACATCAGTAATGAAATTTCTCACACCTGTCCTCTTCTGAGGGAAAAAGATGAACCCTTCCACTCCTGGGAAGAGTTACAGTCTTAAAAACAAATAGGGGCAGTTTTACTCTGCCTGTAGGGTTCCTATTTAGAAGTGATTCAAAAGCAGGGAGTGCTCCTCTTCTGAATCAGCTTTAATTTTTGGTAGCTCCCCATCGATGTACTGCTGCAACAATTTTTTAACTTATCTTCAACAGAATTTCACTTGTATATTATATTCATGCCATTATCTGAGATGTTCATGTTCTGTTGGGTCACAAATATGGCTCTTTTTGTGTGTGTGTGGGCATCACTGCCTGTGGTGGTCATCAGCACTACCCAGTGATGCTCCTGAGAGCTGCCGCTGGATTTGAACCGCCAAGCCCGCAGGTTGCAGTCCTGCACTCAACCACTTATGCCACCGGGGCTCAGCCCCAAATATGACTCTTTTAAAGATGATTGGCCAGGCAGCTGCCTTTTGCATTTCTTTTAGTAGACATGGAATGTGCAGTCACTATACCAAAAAGGAGTGGAGCAAAAATAATTCAGCCATCACAGGAGGTAGCATTGAACCAAGAACCAGAGATATCGAAGGAAGAAAGATGAGCTGCATGAGGGTATTAGTGAAAAACTAGATATTGTGAGCCTAGAAAGTAAAAATAGTACATTGTATGTTTAACTACAAAAATTAGAAAAAGAACAGATTATATCAAAGTAAAAGCAAAGAATTGTGATAGAAGAAGAAAGTAACTAGTTAGAAAAGGAGAAATAATAGAATGTGCAAATAATTCTGAGAGATGGCTCTTTGATTTAAAGAATTCAGTAAAAGGATAAGCCTTTAGAAATGTGTACCCATGAGAGACTCTACAAGTTAAATTTACAGCATTAAAAATAAGAAAGGGGCTGTGCCACAGGGACTATTTCATGTGAATATGGGATGTCATGCTGTATGATGCATAAGTTACTTAGCACTTGAGCTACAAATAGTCATATTTCACCACTAAAAAAGAAAAGTGTGGTTACAGAAGTTTTACTTTTACAATTCCCAAATAATTCATTCACTGAGACAAATACAACCTTGATGCTATTGCCAGAAACACATAGTAGATAACTGCATTGCAATCTAGAACCAAAAATTCAAAGTGTAATATGTGGCATTTCAATTCAACCAAGTAAAGTTCATTTTAGGAGATTAAATAGAAATAAAAAACACATGAATATAATTAGTTATTTTAAGGGAGGAAAACAAAACCAAAAGCACATTGAAGGGGTCACCCAATTCGTAACAGTAGCAAAATGACAGTGAGGAAGTAGCAACAAAAATAATTTTATGGTTGAGAGTCACCACCACATGAGGAGCTGTATTGAAGGGTCACAGCATTAGGAAGGTTAAGAACCACTGTTCTAGAAGGTAAATTCCCTTAAAATATAAAGAGGTACCCTCCACAACCCCCAAAACTGATTTTTCCCAAAAGCTATGTATTTAAATTTTTTTAATAAAACAACTTTATCATCTTCAAAGTACTCTCCATTCCACTTAACTACATTTGTTAGATCTCTGATTCTATCCTTGGAAACAGTTGTTAAATGCATCTGTTTGGATAGTTGACAGCACATCCCTCATTTTTTACTTCACTTCTTATATGCCATCAAATTGCTGTCCTTTCATGTCCCTCTTCATTCATGGAAACAAAAAGAAGTCTCACAGAGTGAGGCCACATGAACCAGGTGTGTGGGGCAAGAAAGGCATGCTGGTTTTTGCTCAAAACTGGTGCACTGAGTTGGCTGCGTGAGCAGATGCATTGTCGTGGTAGCAAAACAGTTCCCATCTGCCAAAAATCAGTTCTTTTTTGTCGCACACTGTTACAGTTTTCAGAACCTCTAAATAGAAACTGTATTAACAGTCTGACATGGTAGAATCAACTCCAAATGCACTATACACTTCACATCCAAAAAAAATAGGCATCATCTTGATCTTTGATTTCACTTGATTAACTTTGAGGGTGGGGGGTTGAAGTGATGATAGCTTCTTCCAATGACTTGATTATATTTGTTTTCAGGTTCATTAGAATAGCACCATGGTTCATCACCAGTGACCTTGGGGGGGTGGAGTCTGGGGGGGTGGGTCATTTCAGGGCTGTTCTTTCATAGCAGGACATGTTTCTACTGGAGCCCTTTTTCATTGTCAGTCAGAACCCAAGACAGAAATTTTGCAACAATCCTTCTCATTCCCAAATCTTCCTTAAAATTTGTTGAACCAAGCTCCAAGATAATCCAGATAACTTACCCATCTCTTCAATGCTCCATCATTGGTCTTTAAGCACAAGTGCACAAATTTTGTCAACATTTTCATCTGTTGGGAACTTGTTGGATATCCAGAATGAGGTTTGTCATCAATTGACATTTCACCTATTTTGAAATGAGAAAACCATTAATAAACTTGAGGTTTTCCCCAAAGCGCTGTCTTTGTAAGCTGTGTTCCACATCACAACAGTTTCCACGGCATTTTTCCCAAGCAGAAAACAAAATTTCACAGTCACACGCTGTTCCCTTAAATCTGCTATCACAAAAAAAGACAAGGTTCAAGCTAAACTGCTTTTGAGTAAAAATTCACAGGGACCAGAGAGAAGCTTCCCAGGCAATGCCACTGAGTGCACTAACTCAGAGCAAGTTGTTCCATGCTCACCTAGTGGGAGAAAATGCATATTACAAAAGTTCCATTCAGTGGAGCTTTTTCCTGTTTGTTTGCTTGCTCGCTTGTCTGTTTGTTTGTTGGTGGGGCAGGGGCAATGGGGGACCTCTCTTCCTAGTGTCTTTTATATTCACAATCCTCAGTAGAGAAAAATGGAGCCAGGTTGATTCTTCTGTATAAGGTACTTAACACAAAACACACCTTGCATCCTGGGACAAATATCACTCTGTGTGCTGGTTTCTTCTCTCTCTGACCCCACCTCAATCCATACACATGCACCCCTTTTCCCATGTTACTGGACCTCTATCTTCTGGGTGGGTTCAGCCCATGTAAGGCATCAGCAGGTTCCAGAGTGGAAGTGGAGAAGGGTTCGAGTATTTGTTGTCTGGATTCCTCCGTGGCCTGGCACTTCCAGGAGTATCTCATCATTCTGTAGCAAGTGTTCTTTCAGGCAGCACCCTTTCCCTGGCCATGGGTCTTTGAATCCAGTCTTCCCTGGTAATATTGCTTTTTTTCAAAACTCCAGTTTAAGTACATCGTGAGTATTCTACTATTGCTAATCTCTCAACCTCACTTGTGGGTTCCTTTAACCCTACATATCAAACCTTGATAAATAATTTGAGTGTTAAATTCTCTTCAAAATCCTCCCCACTGTGACTCCTTTAGTTCAAGTCCCTGACAAGGTGCATTGAGCTGAGATTGTCAAAAGGTGGCAAGATATGAGGACAGCAACCTAACTCTGCAATCATGAAGCTGTAACTCATGGGGTGTGACGAAACCTCAAGTTCACTGCCCCTGAGTCAATTCTGACACCCCGTCCTCTCAGCTATCAGCCCCCTGCTCAGCCATTGTGCAAATTGGGCACCTCTAGCAAATGCAAAGTTCCAGCTATTTCCGCTCAATTTCTCCGCTCGACTCCATCTTGGGCTTGAAATTTTCTGGCTGGCCGGGTTCCAGCAGCCATGATGGTGTCTCTGAAATGATAGAGACCCAGCTGGGGCCCTGTCGCCCCAGATGATGCCAGCAGACTAGATACCTGCAGCATACAGACAGCATCTGCATTCCCGGGTGGCCAGCAGGTGGCAGCACACAAATGGTCCAGTGAACTGATCCAAGGACATGACGTGTCAAGAAACGACACAATGTATGGGAATGAATGTGTGTGGGTTTAGGACACACAGTCTTTTAAACTGTCCATGGCACATAAAAATGGATCACAAATTGAGCTACAAAAGTGGAGTTGGATACATTTCAAAAGATAGAACGCATAGAGTGCAGGGTTTCCCAAATTAAAACAAACAAAAAATTTAATTCATTTTATTGGGGGGCTCTTACAGCCCATAAAACTTTCCATGCATCAGGTGTTTCAAGCATATTTGTACATCGGTTGCTATCGTCACTTAATAAACATTTACTTTCTTTATGACCCCTTAGTATCAGCTCCTCTTTTTCCCCCTCCTCACCTCCAAACTGATTGCAGAAAATATCAAGAAAGGAATTGTTAAAATAAATAACTTCCATTTTTATGGTATAATGAGAATGAGGCATTGTCATCAAATGAAGGCATTGCATAACTGCTTCTCCAAAGTAGTAAATGTGTAGCCTCCGTAGTGTTTATTTTTAAATGAGGATGGTTTTTTTAAATGAGTTATTCAGGTTAAAAGAGACTAAAAATAGCTACTAATAATCAAAACAAGGAAAGAGAGATAGATAAATTTATATTCAGAAGGACATAATTAAGTGAGCCATACTATTGAAATCAATATACTTGATTTACAGGGGCAAATAATCTACTTCTTTAAAATAACCAGCAATTGGTACATCCTGGGAAGTTTTGCCCAAAGGAGTACGAGGAAAGAAATAGATTTAGCAAAAGAGAGAATAAAACACAAATAAGATGCGAATAATCAGGAAGAGATAGAGTATAACTCTACGCAGCAGATCATTTTCTAGGTTCAGTGTGAAACCATGTTCCAGTTTGTAATAGCTAATTTGAAAATGCTAAATGGAAGAGGCTATTTTACTCAGTGTACTGGAGCAGTATCTGCCCATCCTTTATACCACTTGCATACTTACAAAATGATAGCATTGCCATGGCATAAAAGGAAAAGGAACATTTTGTTTGTCCCTGAAGGAAAAAGACAGGAAAACTCCATTCACCCCAGTGTATTCATGAGCTGTTTATGACAGAGGAAGCCGATTCTAGAAGCTCCGGTCAGTGCAAGGAGCGGAGCCCAGGAAGAGAAGACATGATTACAGGACCACAATGATCGTTTTCGTGACTATAATTCGCATTCTCATGTATTGCGCTGCTAACAACGCCTGCTGTTCCAAAGCCCCAGCCCCAGGCTAGGACAGAAAAATAGAGCTTTCTCCTGCTGTATAGATGTACAGTCTTGAATTTACTGCATGTGAAATGATAGCTGTGTTTGTACTATCACTTCTCCTCTCACCTGGCTCCTCGGCTGGCCCTCAGAGGGCTTCAAAAAGCAGCTTCCTGCCAATGTCTCAGAAGTGGGTCACAGACTCCGTGCCTATTTCCTCCAGGGACAAGCAAAAGGTCCCTCTTCTTTGCATGCCATCCCAACACTACTGCTTTTGTTAGTTTGCTGTGGGGGGCTGAAAGGGGCGATTTGAGGCAGCGTTGACCCCACGGCAGTGCATGGGTTTTGCTAACAGGTCTGCGTACACTAATAGGGCCGACAGAGTCAACATGGGGGAAGCTCCCAAGCCCAAACCAGAACCAGGAGTGGTTTAGGTTAACTCTACTTCACAGTCAGTGGATCCAGGAAACAGGAAGAAGCATCTGAGGTGATGGTCAGAAGGATTTAAGCAGGAATTACCAGAGGAGGGCCAATCCTTCTTTCTCTGGGGTGAAGCAACTAGACACTGTCTCAAGACTCTGAGACTGAAACAATACGGACATGGCTCATCACCGGGGCCCACTGCTCATATCCGCTATTGTATTGTGTCAGCATACTTCTGTGCCTTGGGCTGCCAGCAGTTCAAAACCACCAGCTGCTCCACCAGAAAAAGAAAGACCTTTCTCCTCCCACAGGGACAGTCTCAGACACTCACAGGGGCAGGTCTGTCCTGTCCGACAGGGCCCCTGTGAGTCGGCATCGACTGCATGGCAGAGAGGGATGTTTATTCATTTGTTGCAATTTTTTTTTTTTTACTGCGACATGCGTTCCCTACTCTTCTAGATATACATTGTTGGTCTTTTCCATGTGGCTGACATGGTGTTCAATGCCAGTGTCAATGCCGGCCCCTCCCTGGCTACGGGTAGTCTGACTCCATTTGAGCCTTGAGGTCGGGGTTTACAGGTAACCCAGAAGGGCCTTGACAGTTCTAAAATTTCAGCCAGCAGCTGGAGCCAACCCCAAGGTGATGGCTGCTTGATCGTTCATTCCAACCATACCTGGGAGGAGTCTGTGGTGTCACGGGCATTCTCTCTGCTCTGAGTGCCTTGGAAGGGGCTGCAGTGGGCTAGCCTGGGCATGAACCAGAGAGCCGGAGGTGGCCACCAGGCCAGGAATCTTCAGTGTGTAACTGTGTGGTTCTGACAGGGGCAGTTGTACTTTGACTTTATTCCTTAAGCTTTCCTTACCCTTCTATTAGCCCTCAGCATGTTTCTCCCCCCACCCCCCCTTTGAGGAGAGAAAATACAGCCATAAGTTTTGTTTTGGGGTTTTTTTGTTTTGCTTTTTCTTGTTAGTTTAGCTATGATATGTTTCTGATACTACTTTCAACACATGTGCTTCTAGTAGGCAGATTTTTGGGGAGGGGCCACACTGCCCTTTGGTGGTCGTGGGAGCTACCCAGTGCTGCTCCTGAGAGCCACCGCTGGATTTGAACCACCAAGTCCGCGGGCTGCAATCCCACACTCAACCACTTACGCCACCAGGGCTCAGCCCTAGTAGGCAGATTTTTAAGTCCACAACACCTTAGCCAAGGCTAATTCTCTTGCTTTCTTTCTCTGCATAAAAACACTCAGGTGTTCAGGAATGTGGAACTAAGATGATCTTAAATTTAGTCCACTTCTACAGGTTTCACCAGCCTTTGTAACTCGGCCTGAAGCCGGGGATAGTGAGAGGGGTAGATAATGGGGGACATCAGAATATGACAAAGACTTCCATTCTACCTCACACCCCTGCTCTAGACCTCTGCTGAACCCCAGACAGACCTGGAAGGGTGGCTTCATTAGGAAATCAGGGGCATTTTTAACCTAATTGCTCCTTAATCACAGCTTAAAGCTGACCCTAAAATTGTTAAGAATAATCTCATCTGAGTCTTCACAGCCTATGAAGAGCTCGTCTAAGACACAACCGTCCTCTACTCTTGTAGGACATAAAAAGAAGACAGAAACAAAGGCTCAAAGAAGAAACTTGTCCACGGGACTCATAGGCCCCAAGGACCACAGCATCTTCTAACCTGATGCCTGTTACTGCTTCGAACCACTGCCAACCATGCTGATC
The DNA here is from genome assembly GCA_004026705.1 of Nesogale talazaci. Classification (NCBI taxonomy): domain Eukaryota; kingdom Metazoa; phylum Chordata; class Mammalia; order Afrosoricida; family Tenrecidae; genus Nesogale; species Nesogale talazaci. The sequence goes on along the minus strand of PVJH01007443.1, from coordinate 72,593 downwards.
AAGGACACAATAGAAGGTTCCAGACTGAATGGGACAAAACGTAGAACAGACTCCTATCTCTTATTAAAAAATCCAGACCTACTAACCCAAGAGAGACCAAAAGACCCCCCCTCCACCGAGTATTGACCCTGTGACCACGAAATTGAAGCCCTCTCTGCATGTCACCTTTCAGCCAAATAGTAAGTTGGCTTGCAGACTGAACAACATCATTCCTGAGCAGGAATAGATCATTCAATAAGCAAGGTAAGCTTGGACCTACTGGTGCTTCCTTACTAATGTGTAGTGAACAGTTTCACGTCTTTTGCCCACTGAGTACTCTAGACAAGAGGCTTCGGCTCTGTAGAAAAGGACCGTGGGGTGGGGAGAGAGATGCCAGGCTTGCCGATAAGCAGAATCTTTGAAGGGATGACAAAGTGTGAAATAGTTTGCTACAGAAATAATTTACTTGACTTCCTGGGAAATGCCCGAGGGTAGTCTGCTCCCTTGATTCATTAACGATATAGGAGGCCAGGTGGACCCAAAAAGCAAAGACAGGAAGGCAAGGAGGAGCAGAGCAGTTAGGTCAATAAAAACAGAACCAAGCGAAAATGATGAGCACGCTGATCCGTTTTCAAAATTGCAGCCAACTGGCACGGAACCATCATTTGTACAAAGATTGTCGAAAGAGGACCTCATTCATGCTGTAGGTTTTCACCTAAGGCACAATAAAATATTATTTTTAAAGGAGAATCATCCCGCCATCCCTGCTTCCTGACACTATTAGCCCTGGGCAAGGGCCCCCCCGAGGATCGACATGACTAATCACCCGGCGTGCTAATTTCTGTAAATGTTTTCACAAGCGTGCATGTGGAGTTCGTGTCTAACAAGGTCCAGAGGAACCAATTTCCAAGTTGAGGAAACTTCCATACAAAGTTCCCTAATTATTCCCAGACCTTCATAACCCTGTGGAAATCCTCTAGCCCAGGGAGGTCGTTAGCAGGTCACAAGGGGGCAGCTACAGTTTAGTTACCAAGAAACAGGGAAGGCACCTTCAGGGGTGTTTGACATCCAGAGACTGGAGACCTGTAAACACCTGCATTTGGACTCTGACTGGTGTGCTGTGAGCAGGTGGGGGGTCAGGCAAAGCAGGACATGCATCCCCCGCTCCTAGTCATTGAGAAACTGCCTAGAGTGAGCTCTGTAATTCCGTGAGCTCACACTCCTCAGTCTGGGGACCCCTTTAAAATCACACCTTAATAAGGGTCCCAAAGAGCTTTCTGTTTATGCCAGTTAAAACAGTGGCTATGTACTGCATTGCACATTAAAATTAAGAGCTTTGAAAGTATGCGTTTGTCATATCATTTAAAAATAACTATTCTAACCCCATTACCTGTTAGCCCAAAGAGCATATTCTGATGGGAAATAACTCTGTTTTGACTTGGTGAGAAGCGTGGCCTCGTAGTCCACTTTTGCCAATTGCTCAGCGTCTGCGTTACCAGCAGACAGCTTAGTTCTCAGCTCTGCTGCTGCACGCAATCTGGTGTAAGATAACACACCATGCACTTCCGGGGAACTCTATTGTGCTTACATGCGAGGATGATAAGTACGCCCACTCATTCATCAATCTCTTCTTGCCTGGCGTTTCTCATTTATGACAACAGTGGAAAACCTACTCTCTAACTCTTTTGTCCCTTAGGCCGGGTTTCCTTTCTGGTCCGGCTCCCATCCCATGTCTCCGCTGGGCCCTCCCCCTCAGAGGAGCTGGTGCTGCAGCCCTGCTTAGTTAAAGGGAGGCCTGTGGTGGATTCTGGGGGAGCCCTGCCCAAAAGGGCCCACTGGTAGCTCTAAGAGCCCAGGGGGAGGCAGGGGAGTGGGAGGTTGCCGCAGTCGCTCCCCTCCAGCACTCTGCAGGAAGCGAGTCCATCAGCAGGAAGAATACTGGGAGGGAGCCATGGAGAACTTAGGTGCGATAGCACAAGCCCTCTGCCCTCTCCTCCTCCTCCTTAGCCCAGGCTTCTGAGATCCTTCCCAGGCTCTGGGCCTCCGATTTCAAGGGCAACCATTTGCGGATAGAGCAGCAACAACAGAGTGACTGCAGCTAGGGAGGGGGTGGTTGCAATTTGGGGTGGGAAACCACAGACACGAGCAGCCACCTCTAGGAGCCACCTTGAGACCCCCCAGCCTCAGCTGTGGCCCACGCCCCAGAGCCTGCTAGGCCTCAGGTCCACCAGGGTGCCACCATCCCCAGCACAGGCCCTGGCGTCCACAGTACAGCAGTGCAGAGGGCACCGCAGTTCCAAGACTCTGGGCTCTGACCGCTGGCATGTCCTCTTCCTCCCATACAGCACCAAGTTTGCATAATGCTGGTTTGGGGCACTTAGCCATATGAGGGAGGACTGGTGTCCGCGCAAAATGCAAATTGCACTTTTAACATGATCATGAGAAGACTGTTGACCCCCACCCCCGCAAGACTGCCTAAATGTGTTTCAGGATTCCCCAGAAATTCCCGAGCCATTTTGAGAATGACCACCTAAAACAAACTGTGGTTCAAATACGCTCATGAAAGAATACTTTCTGTGAATGCAGCACGGAGCCCTGCAGTAGACGGAGAGGTGCAGTTATTCGGATGAAGCTGCTCGTGTTCTGCTCTTGGTCTTTAACTACCATGGGACACCCAGCCCTCCATGGAGTTCCAAAGTTCCTTTGGGGTAACCTGATGACAGCGGTTCTCAACCTGTGGGTCACGACCCCTGTGAAAGGGTCGCTTATATGTGTCCCATGTGTCGCTTATATGTGTCGCTTATATGGTCTTAGGAACCGAGTCACTGCTCCTCTATCCGTCTCAAGGTGCGTGCACACACATGCAAGCATGGCCGTATAAGAATACCCAGAGTCATGACTGTTGACCATCCCACACCATGCTTCCAGATAAAATGTCATTGATTTGTCATTAGAAATAAATATGTAATCATATATACTTGCACATTGTTTTTGTGATTAATCACTATGCTTTCTGTTCATCTTGTAACAGTGAAGATATATCCTACATATCTGATATTCACATTGCTATTCATAACAGTTGCAAAATTACAGTTATGAAGTAGCAACGAAAATTATTTTATGGTTGGATGTCAAATCAATGTGAGGAACTGTATGAAAGGGTCGTGGCATTAGGAAGGTTGAGAGACACTGTCTTATAAGAACAGGGAGCGTCTGCCCCTGCCTCTGAATATAACCAGAAAGAAACGGACCTGTCAAAGAAGCGCTGATACTCACAAAGAGATTGACTACCAATTTCAGAAAGTACAAGTCCACAGGATTTACTAACAATGACAACAGTTTAAAGAAGCAGATAGTATTTAGAAATAGTAATACCTAGGACTAGGCAGTTTGATATACAATGAATGTCTGGTTTTCCCCTCCTCAAGACCTGAATAGGGAAAGTATGACCCATTCACACAGAATTCCCCTGGCTGACTTCCCTATAGCAGGCACAGTAATGATCCATTGTAACTCTGTGACATGCTAGGATGATATCATGTGTGGGGCGTGGGGTGATGATTAAGGTGATAACGTTGGTTTCATGGTGGCAGCGGCGGGGATGATTGTGATGGTGGTAAAAGTAGAAGAAAACAAGATTGAAAACCCAAATCAAACCTACTGCCACCGAGTTAATTCCAACCCACAGTGACTCCTAAAAGGTTGTGAACTGGGGCGCGGATAACCTCGCATTCTCCTGCAGAGTGATTAGTACTTTGAACTCCTGCCCTAAGGAACCCCATGTCTAATTCATTGTGAACCCAAGTCAAAACACCAAACTCACTGCCATACAGACAAGGTTGACTCACAGTGACTCCCTGTGAGCTTCTGAGACTGTGGGTGACTGTTTACAGGAGTAGAAACCCAGACTTTCTCTCATGGTTTTGAACTGCTGACCCTGTCAAAGCCTAACATGTCACCACTATACCACCAGTTCATCCTGAACTGGTACTCCTTAAAACACCACCAAGAAAGCATAAGGAAAATAGAAGTTTGTACCTCAATTTCTGTTGGCACAGTAGGCTACGTAAACATTACACACGATGGGCAAGTTTGGCAGTTCAAACACACCAGCTGCGCCTTAGAAGGAAGATGAGGCTGTCTGTTGCCATAGAGATTTACAGTCTCAGAACCCCTAAGGGGCACTTCTATTCAAATCTCACTAAAAGATGCACCTATAGAGGAGATGAAACTTGCCACTGCATCTGCTGTTGACCCATAGCTGTTGTGCCTAGAGCAGGTAGGGTGGACTCGATCCATTGTTGTGAGTTCAAGAAAAACAGCATGTTGATAAACCATGAACAAGTTTAGCTGGGGGAGGAGGGGGGCAGCGCTTCAAAAGAAATTATAGCAATTACATAACGAAGACACTAGATGGCAGTAGGGATGTAGTCCATCTTTTGGCATAGTTGATCAAGTCCTGCAGGTTTGATGGTGATTCAGTGCCTGGAGATTTCATTCTTAAGCCTCTCATACCCCCTTCCTCTGTCTCTGGTACCCTGCTCTCCTAATCTGAGCCCCTTGATCCCTGAAAACCTTTTCATGTCACAGCTCTCCTTTTCCAGGTAACCATGCTCTCCCTCACTACTCTATCTATGTGAAACCATCTCCTTTGATGGAGACCATGTCCGCATGGCGCCTGAACAGTTCATCCTCTCTCCTCCGTGCTGTAAATTCCATGGGACTTAAAACATTCCTCACCCTCTCCCAGCTTAAAAAGAGCCATGTGTCCCTGTCTAGCATTGCCATACAGCTCAGTTCCCTTAATCCAGGTTCCCTTGAACCTGAACGCTTGGCCCCAGCTCTTTTTCCACACAAGTAAGTCAAAGTTTGAGCTCCGCTCCCCAAAGAGTTCACCTGCACTATTCCACATCTTAACAGATAGAACTAGAAAGGTAGACTCATCTTTGCTTTCCACTTCATTTCCTATGACCGCAACATCCGTTTCATGTCTACTTAATTGCTTTCTCTTGTTTTTGCTGCCCTAACATTATTCTTATTATGATAAAAACCTAGCACAACATTTACCAATTCATTATTTGGTCACATGTACAATTCAGTGACCCAAAGTACGTCACTCATGCGTTGCAGTCGTCACCAACATCCGTTGCAAACATTTCCATCACCATCCTCGGAAACTTCACCCTCAGCGTTAGGCTGCTGACTGGGGTCAGGCTATGGTGGCTGAGATTTTGTGTCGACTTGATAGAGCAGAATTCGCAGTGCTTTGGCAGGTAAGATGTAGAACTCCCCCACTTAATGAGATCCTCTTGGGGTCTTCTTCATAGAAGTGGGTTCTGTGGAAATCTAACTCCTGCATATGGCTCATCTGATTGTTGATCATGGGAGTCCACAGCCTGCCATCTCACCTGCTGACCTTGGTTTCTTTTGACTTTACAGCCAGAAGCCTACGGTCAAGGCTGAATCTTGAACTTATCAAATGCTAACTCAGTTTGAGTTTGGAGAAGCCTCCAGCCTGATATCTGACCCAAAGATTAGGAACCTGCCTATCTCTACAATCAGGTGAATAATTTCATTAATACAAATCTTTCTATACCTCTACCTATACAAGCTTAACTGGGTTTGCTTCTCAAGATAATCCTGACTAAAGCACAGGGGTTCAAACCTAGCACATATTCTCTGGGAAAAAGATGAGACTTCCTGCTCCCCTAAAGATTTACAGTGTCAGAAACCCTAAATAGGGTCATTTTGAGTGTGACTTGACTCAAGTGCAATGCGCACTCCATTAGGATGGAATCATGTCTGTTTGGGTGGCACCTTTACCAGACAACTCAAGAGTTAGTGCATAACATCTTCAAAAACAACCTTCAAAAAGTACTGCAAGGAGACATCAGATCAAGTAAGACATGAAAAAACAATAATAATTTATAAATTGTCAAGAGTTCATGAGGGGGGGGAGGGAATGAGGACTTGGCACCAAGGGCTCAAGTGGAAACAAAATGTTTTGAGAATGATGATGGCAACAAATGTACAAATGTGCTTGACACACTGGATATGTGGAGGGATTGTGTATGAGCCCCCAATAAAATGAGTCTGTAAAAAGAATTGGAACAAGTTCGAGTTTAAATTTTAAAATTTTTTTAAATAAATAAATAAGAGACCCATGAAGCATATCAATTTTTTTAAAGCGCTTCAAAAAATTCATGGAAACTTTCCTTTAACTTTAGATCTATTTTTTCCATAAACTTTATGAAGCACTTTTCTGTTTCAATTTGGTGGGGGGTGGGGGAGGGGGGGTTGGGTAACATCTTTTTCTTGGGAACTGGGTGGAGAGATTTACAAAGCAAATGAGTGTTCCATTGAACAAAGTATACACATTGTGTTTCACCTCAATTGTATCCAACCCCCACAGCATGACATCAGTGAGGCCATTTCTCACTGTTTCCCATGCCCATACTCCTTTGTTCCTGACCTTCCCAACTCTGGTCTTGGGCAAATGCTGTCCCTGGGACTGCAAATTCCCAATTCTTTCAAGAGGCATAGTCCTCTTTCGTATTTAAATTTCGCAAGGTGGTTCTTCTTCCTAGGAATTCTTTCCCTTCCTGCTTCTGAGATGGATCCTATGTATAGCCGGGGAGTGACAACTAAAACTGACCAGTCCCCCCTATCAGTGTGTCACACGCCCTATTCACCTGTTGTGTAGACTAGAGAAGCAAATCCATAGACATTCGGGTGTGTTGAAGAAAGAGGTTTATAGATGAGAGCAATTGAACACTGAGAAAACATCCCAGCCCCGTCCAGTCCAAGTCCATCAGTCTGATATTAGCCCATATGTCCAATACCAATCCATAAGTCCTCTTCAGACTCACGAAGCACATGCAATGACGCCAAGACAATCACAGGCCACTGAATGCAGAGTCTTGTGTATCCAGTGACAATAGAAGCATCTCAGCGCTGGCAGAGATCTCCTGTGGCTCCTCCAGTTTCCAGGGCTCAGGGTCTATCAGCATGCTGCCCTGTGTCTTGTCAGCTGCGATCTCTCCCAGGGAGTCAGCCTTGTGTCTTGTCAGCAGAGACTCTCGATGTGAGTGCTTTCAGTCAAGAGTCTCCAAGGAAGTGAGTGACATAGTGTCTCCCACCTCTGAGAAGGAATTGCCACATTTCCCAGAATTCTCAGGAGAAAGCCATGCCCACACAGAGGTCTCTTGGCTGTCTCCAGATCGACACACCTACGTTCTTTTTTTCTTTTGAGCATCACTGCCCTCTGCTGGGAGTAGGAGGCCCAGCCTTGCTCCTGGAGAACTGCTGCTGGATTTGAACCGCCAACCCAGTGGGCTGCAGTCCCGCACACAACCACTATGCCATTGGGGTTCAGCCCCAGCCCCTACATTCTTAATCCTCAAATTGACACCAGATTAGTGACTGTCACACGTGGCTTCACACAACCACTTGGTGGGAATAGCAGAGACATTTCCTACCCGCTGACACCATCTCTGAGCTCCCTTTATATCGTGAAGAACTTTCCAGGGAGCAATTGGAAAACAGGTGCTGTTGCCTTCCTGAAGATACTTTTTTTAAAAAGTCATTTTATTGGGAGCTCTTATAGATACTGTAACATTCCGTAGTTCAGTGGCATCCAGCAGTCCTATACACTTGCTACCACAATCAGTTTCAAAATATTATCTTTCTGCTTGACCTCCTTCACATCCACTCCCCTGTGTCCTCTCCTTCCCCCTTTCCTCTCAACCCCCAGAACCCTTAATGTTGTTCTTATGTTTATACGTATATATATTTGCTGTATCTTACAGTATCAAATATATCCATTTACCTACAGTTCTGTTCGTTGTTCCCCTCAAGTGGGATTATACAGTCATCAATTTTTGTGAAAACTCGGCCTCTACCAGCTCAGCTTCAGGACTGGTGGCTACTCCCTTGTGTCCTTCTTCACCTTCTTATTTCTCTGATAATGCTATTATCTGAGTCCCTTCCTTTTTAACAATCAAAGTAGATCTTAAACAACTATTAAAACCTATCCTTGTATGGATGCGATTGAACTTCCCCGGAATTGCATACTATTATGAAAGGTTTTCCTTTTTGACAGTTCAGAAGGAATGGAACCAAATTTGTGACCTATTCAGAGCATTCTTAAGAAATGAAACTGGACTCCCATTTTCACCCCTCTTGGTGCTGGCTTGGAATTCACATTAAAAATACACAGTGTTCAGCTATCAAAGGCATCAAAGAACAAAAAAAATCATATCCTTGTGAGTGAGGGGGAGTGTAGAGTGGGGACCCAAAGCCCATCTGTAGCCAAGTAGACATTCAGAGATGGCTCTCAGGGAGGGCATGAGTCAGTTAGGGTGCAGTGTAGCAGCAATGAAGTGTGCAAAGTCCCTCTAGTTCTTGAGTGCTTCCTCCCCACTCCCCACCATTATCATGATCCCAATTCTACCTCGAAAATCTGACTGGACCACAGGATGTATGCTGGTACAGATGGGAACTGGAAACACAGGGAATCCAAGACAGAAGAATTCAGGACCAGGGGTGAGAAAGGCGATAATAGGAGGGGAGGTGGGGTAAAAGGGGGGTACAAATTGCAAGGATATAACCTCCTTCCTGGGGGACGGACAGTGGAGAAATGGGTGAAGGGAGATGTCAGATGATGTAAGATTTGACAAAATAATGACTTATAAATTATCAAAGGTTCATGGGAAGGGGGGAAGGGGAGTGGGGAGGGAGGGAGAAAATGAGCGGATACCAGGGGCTCAAGTAAAAAGCAAGTGCTTTGAGAATGAAGAGGGAAACAAATGTACAAAGTGCTTGACACAATGGATGTATGTGTGCATTGTGATAAGAGGTGTACGAGGCCCCGATAAAATGATTTCATATAAAAAAATACATGGTGTTGATTGTTCAATGCCCCTTGATATGCTTGAATGACTGAACTGTTGATCATATAGCATGCCAATAAAACTGTTGGGAAAAACAAATAAATAATTACTATACATTGAACATACTGCAAGCAATTTCATATTTTAGCGGTCACTTTAGAAAAACTTTATTTCCATCACTCTGAGTTTTTATTTTTTTCCACTTTGAAAAAATGAGTCCCCATTTGCATTCTCTTTACTTTCCCCATGAAGGATTGAGTGTGTGTGTGTGTGTGTGTGTGTGTGTGTGTGTGTTTGCGCTAAAATTTGCCAGAATGTTGGTTGACTCATTCCTTCCTTTTGACCCTTCTGTGGGGGGATATCTGATTGTATACAGATGGGTTTGAGGTCTCTGTTCTGACGCCCCTTGTTCTCAATATGGTGATTGCTTGTTTGTTTGTTTTGTGACTTTCTAATGCCTGTTATCCGACCCCGTATACATCTAATGATCCCACAGACTTTTGTACTTATTCCATATGGGTTTGTTGCTTCTCTGCTAGAGGGCCACTTATTTAATCTCGAGCCTTTAAGACCACAGATACTAAATCTTGTGATAGTTGGGCACCAACAGATTTCTTCAGTATATTTGCTTGCGTACTCAATTTGTCTTCAGCAATCATGCTGAAAGGGTGAGCATCCCAGAATGCCAGGTTGGTAGAACAAAGTATTCTTACATTGAGACAGGACTTCAGCGGAGGTCCACAGTCCATCCACAGTGTATTGCCATATAAATATATGTACATAGGTCAATACCTCTATTTTTATGAATTAATGTCTATACATATGTACACACCTATACTTATCCCTCTATCCATATCTTGGCTTCCTAGATCTTTCCTTTGTTTCTTTTTATCTTCCTCCTTTCCCACCATCATGCTTGCCCTTCTGCCTTTTAGTAATTCCTCTCAGCTAGATTACATTTGCTCCAATACCCCCAAGATTTCTACGACCTTCTCATGGTTGATTTTAATTCCCTAGTTATTCCCCAGTCTATAGTGTTGCTTTCTCACCACTCCCTAGTCCATCTTCTCCCCGCAAGTCCCTCTGGAGCCATCAGTCCTGTTGCTTTCTCCTAGAGTTTGCTTCCTATGATAGGTAGGCTTGTAATGCCAACATGGCCACAGAAGCTAGGTATGTCTGTTGTGACAGCACGACCAATGAACACACAGGATAATTTGAAGGGCAGAGATAGGAAGGGCTCAGCGAGTCCCATGCTTACTCTCTTGCTTTTGGATCTTTGGACCAGCCAGCTGCCTTGTTCGTCCTGTGCCTCGACCTCCAAGCAACACTACCCGTGGGACACCTAATCGTGGACTGTGTAGCTGTGAGGTGAGGTTCCTTCGAGCCCTGCTTCACCACGCTCCTGGAATATGCATCTCTTGAGGTGGGACTATTGGACTCTGTCATCTGGCTGACTGTTGGTGATCTGCTTTGCTTTTTGCTGATTGTAGCCAGACAGCCTGAATTGCTCTACAGAGGACTACTCAGCCGCCCTCAAGACTCGAATGAATGCCGGTCTACTAGCTGTCTCACGCAAAGGAGATGCACCGAGCCATTTTTACTGCTTTGTAGAATAGTTAACCATTTATTTCTCATCTTATATATCCTTCTATCTTCATAAATATATAAAGAGAATTACTAGTGTCCTGGTTTTGTTTCTCTAGAGAACCCTGTCTGACACACTTCCTATGCCTCTTTTATATAGGTAGGCAAAACCAACAATAACAGAAACAAAACAAAAAGAAAACAAAAGATTGACTAAAAAGAGATACAAAGGGGAAGGAAGATAATAATTAGTAGGAAAAAGAAAACCAAAAAAGCGTCCATAATTCCAGGTCTGTCCACTAACCTTATGACTATTTCCCTACCAGGAACTGCCCCTCCTACTCTGATATCTATTTGGGGCTCCTCAGGAGCTTTGTGGCTTGGCTTGGCTCCCACCGCCAATCTGTTACGTTCCCTTCTCGGTTCACTCCACTTCCTTCCACATTCGGTATTCCTGCATCATTCAGTATGCTGAGCATATAAGCTTTCGATATTATTATCTTCTTTACTTCTCACAGGGCTGCGCACGTGCTTCCTCTACTGTCCTCTATCTCTAGGGCCGTGCACGTTTCATTATAATACTTTGTCTTCTTGAGCTCTTGGGCTTCGACGTTTCTCCCGTGTGTCTTAGCTACTCTCTGATGGAGAACATGTTTCAAAGTCTGTTCCCACATCCACTTTGATCTTTTCTTGCGTTGCTTTTCTTTTTAAATTACCTTTTGCTTTCCTCAGGAATGACGTTCTTCCTGTCCTCCCCTCGCTCGTCAGATCTTCTGTCGTTAGTGTTCGATACAGAAAATCTGTTCTTCAGATGTTCTTAAACAGCAGGTGTGATATACTTCAAGTCACATTTTATTCTTCTTTTCAGCTTCAGCCTGAACTTACATGTGAGCAATTGACGGTTTATTCCACAGTCAGCTCCTGGCCCAGTCTTCATTGCAAATGTTGTGCTTCTCCATTATTACTCAGCATAGATATAGTCATTTTTACTTCTGTGTATCCCATCTGAAGAAATCCAGATTTGTTTTGTTTTGTTGAATAAAAAGGTATTTGCCATGAACAAGTCATTGGTCTTGCAAATCCTATTACAGGAACCCCAACTTCGTTTCTATCCCCTAAACCATATTTTTCAACTACTGTCCCTTCCTTTTTGTTTCCAACTTCTGTGTTCCAATCACCAATAATTATCAGTGCATTTTAATTACACTTTTGATCAATCTCAATCTGAAGACATTGTTGAATTCCTCAATTTCTTCATCATTTGCTCTGTTGATTGGCACATAAATTTGAATAATACTTGTAAGATAGATCTAGAACTGTCCTTTTTGATGGTGAAATACCATTTCTCTTGATTGCTTCATTCCCAGAGTAGTGAACCATATTACTTTCTGATTCAAAATGTCCAGTACCCATCCATTTCAGTTCACTAGCGCCTAGAATGTTATTTCTTGTGTTCTATTTCATTTTTTACAATTTATAATTTTCCTACTTTCATTCTTCATACATACCAAGTTCCCATTATTAATCGATGTTTGCAGCTTCTTCTCTTCTCATTTTGAGTCATGCCCATCAGAACATGAAGGTCCTGGAGTCTTTAGTCCCACAGGCTTTTCTGCACCCACATTCTGGTAGATTCTACTGTGAGAAGGCAGCTCTCCCTCAGTCTTCTGTTGTGGGCCCTGTGATCTAAGAGGTTCATCTTCTGGCACTATCTATGACAATGTTCTGCTTCTTTTCCTGAGGTTTCAGCAAAGCTTACAGACTATAAGGAAGGAATACTCTGCCCATTTCTGAGGAATCAGTCATGAAAAACCCTATCAAAGTATCAAAACATTGTCAGATAAACTGTAAGTTCATTGTAAGCTCTGCTGAAACCCATTCACTTTGGGTGAACCTGCTGACATTTGAAATGCTGGTGACATAGCTTCCAGCATCACAACACACAAGGCATCAAAGCATGACAAAATGAAAGACCAAAAAAAAGAAAGAAAGAAACATATGCTTTTATTCCTCAAGTTAAAAAGGCCATGTTGCTCTCTAAGTACAGTCCAACTCATGGGAACTCCACATATGTCATCATAGCACTGTGTTCCATAGGCTTTTCTTTCTTTTGTTGATTCTTTTAGATTGTGAAGGTTTGCAGAGTTCATCTAGCTTCTGTTCAGCAATTCATGCATGTTTGTTGGAATCATCACACTAAGACGTGTGCGTCCGGCAAAGCAATCTCCAGCATGGGAGATCAAAGGCGCGTGACCTACCCATGGACAATGTTTGGAAGAGAGAGGAAAGGAGGAGGAGCAGGCATAGGAGACTCAGCACGGAAGTGAGGTGAGTGACAGCGCATCATGGGGATGTCAGTCATGGGCCTGAAGCAAATAGCTATGAATTGTTGAACCACTTTAGAGGTTTGCTACCTCAACTCTTACTGGGGACGGCAGCTGCCACTTCCTTACTTATTTCCATGAACCTGCTCCTGTCTAGAATCTCTCCAGCGTCTACGTGATTTCAAAAGTATAAATCTGGCCCATTCATTATTTTGTTTAAAACATTTTTCTGGGCTGACCCGTGGTGGCGTAGTGGTTGTGTGCGGGACTGCGACCCACCTACCAGGCACAAGGGCGGATGAAGCTCGCGCTGATGTTAGTGTTTCTATATACTGCTGAAAAATCCACTATACACGAGTCTATATGGTCCATTTGTTATCATTATCATCAACTGGTATGAATTCAATGCTGTCATTTTGTTATGGTTTTTGTGGTGTTTTCTCCTAAATATTTACAGCTGAGTTCTTTTTTATGCATTTTCCTTTGTGTTTCTTTCATTATTGATTTTGCTTGCTGGGTCTTTTGTCTCCTTTATTTTGATAACTAGGTTCATTTCTTTTCTTTGGGGTGTCTCTGAAATATATATTTATCTTCCTATTTTAAAGCACTGTCTTATCTTGATATCACACTGGCACCCTCTCTATATGTAAGTTTTATAAAGACAACACTATCCACCCCAGCACCCACACCCTGCCCTTTTTTAAAGAAGTAATCATTTACACAATGGCATCTCTAGTTCCTCATTCCAGTTTTACAACTTCATTTTGTATTTGAGAATTCTTTATCTGAACTGATATCTGAGTAATGCTATTGTGTGTCTTTATCTTAGAGAACATCTGTTCTCTGACATTCTCTGCCCAGAGGCCCAATGTCTGTTTATCTAGAAATGTCCTTGACTAACCCCCATATTTGAAAGATAGTTATGCTGCAAACATGATTATTGTGTGGCAATTCATTCAAGGTTTTATACATATCATCCCATTGTCTTCTTGTTTGCATGGTTTCTGCTTAAAAATCAGATTTTAGTCTTTGGGGGGGTCCTTTTGAAGGTGTATGCATTGGCTGCTAGTTGCAAGGTCCACAATTCAAAACCCCCAAACAACGGGGGCACTTCCCCCTGTCCTATAGGCTTGCTATGGTTTGGGGTTATCTCAGTGGCAGGAAACTTGAGCTTTGCAGTTGATATTTTCTTTTTCCTAAACGGCTTTCTAAAATCCTCCTTTGGTTCTGGAAAGTTTGATTATGATATGTCTTGGCAAATTTTTCTTGGGGGGGGGGGTGGGTTGTCACTCTTGTATAGAATTTGTTGAGCTGCCTGGATAGAAACTTTATCGTTTTTTCCAAGGATGCATTTTCTGCCAATTAATCTCTCCACTTTTTCTGAGTTTCTTCCCCCCATCTCCTGTTCTAACATTTCAGTTCTGTGTGAACTTGTCCTCTCAATTGTGTCCCACATAACTCTTAGGCTTTCTTCATTTTTCTTCATTCCTTTTTTTTCTTGTCCTTGAACAATTGACTGTCAAGAGTTTAACCCATGTTTAACAGACTCTTCGTTGAGTCAACTTCTATTTCCTTCTGTTGAGTCATCTATTGCTTATATTGTTTGTTGACTTAATGGATGTCTAGTTGTTTGGGTTTTTTTAAATCTTTTCATTGTAATTTGGGTGTAATTAGGCTCTTACCACCCCCAAATAAAGAGGCACTTTGAGAGGCACAGAAAGGGTTCTGTGAAGAAAATTTCACTGGGAGACTCCTGGGAGAAACTTTCCCAGCTACCATGGCTGGTCTTGGTTTTTGTTTTGCTTTGTTTGTTTTTTACTTTCCTCTTGTAAACATGGACTCTTAATCATTTACCTGCAAGAAATTGTCGGGAAAATTCCTCTGCAGTGAGGAAGGAATCTTCTTCAAGGGGTAACAAGGGATCCTGGGAAATGTAGTCCCCAAATAGTGCACGGACTATGCTCATGTTCCATTCAAATCACTACTTTCAATCCCTTGCCCTGTCTCACACATTTTTATTCATTACCTTGATTGCAATCTCCTCAGAATGTCACAGCATTCTTTCCACTTCCTCCCTTTTTAAAAACTATTTTCATTTGTCATTCTTTGCTGGTCTTTCCTGCTCTCTGAGCTTTATCCCTGAGCAAATGCTGCCCTTTGGTCTCATGTGGTTGGTTTTTGTAGAGTTCGTACCTCTCTGATGCTATTGCTTGCTTTACAGATCTTCGTGGCTGGAAGTTGAGACAGGTGAGTGGTTTAAAGGACAAAAAGGTGACTGTAATCCATAGTCTTGGAGTTTTCATATGATCAGTATGAATCTTCATATGATCAGTAAATTTGACCTTTCATTTTGAGTGTAGTACCCCATTGTTCTCTCACTCTAATCGGGACCTCCAACCGTGATCTCTTTCAGAGCAGTTGGCTGTGGTAACTGGTCTTGGGACCATGGTCCTTCAGACCTTTGAGCTAATCGCTTCCATATTTTGTTTGTTTTCTGCTTTCCTCTTTGCTTTCAACAGGAAAAGATCAATACTTGCACCTTAAAAGGCTACTTTTAAGATCTCTATAGCTACACACCAAATAAAATATTGTGGAGTACATGCACAGAGAAAAATATTTATATCAAGAAAAGTGGCTCTAACGATGGTACAAGGGGTTAGATCCAGACTGGTCCAAGTCTTTGTGTCAGATGTTAAGCTTCTAACTCTGCAGCATTGGTAGACTGAAAACCCAGGAAGGGGGATTTCTCTGAATCATTCATTTTCATGTGAGTTCCCTTAGGTGCCCTTAAAGAGATGAGTCTTGCAGAACGAGTCTTGCTCCTTTTGCAGATTAGTGTGGGAGCTAGAGATGGTGGTTTGTCTTTTATTTCTCTGGAACTTGGCATGCTTCTTTTAAAAAGATCTGGGTGGTGTCCTGCCTTAACTCATGAAACCTTACTGAGGAATTTCTACATCTCATGCATTGCAGAACCTATCTTGTATTGATCTATAAAGGAAAGAAATGGCCACCCTTGAAAGTTTCCAGGCGGATTTCCCCAACAGAGCCCTTGAAAGCTACCAGATTTTGTACAACCTCACCTAAGAACTTTTCTCAGTAGACTGTATTAAACTTTGACTCAGGATACTGCTATGTATAGTAGGAACACAGGTAGAATTGGATTGCCACTACAAACAAAGAAAAAGAACTTATACAACAGCAATGCCTCCTTAGAGTCTCAGCCTCCAAATTAAGGATACCTCTTTATCCTCCTGGCTTTACCCAGTTCCAGGAATCTCCAAGACCCTAAATGTACAGACAGGCCTGATGCTGATTGGCTGAGAGAAACTTGAAAACCAAGAAGCATGATTTTCTTATTGCCTGAAGAAGCTGGGTGTAACATTTAACTGTAAGCTTCATATGTCACAGATCATGGATAAAGTAGGAATGATCTTACTCATAAGTACATGTGAGTCCTGCCTAGAGAGACAGGTCAGGGCTCTATTTTATCTATTGACCAGCATATCCTAAAGGAAATAGGGACAGATTTCACCCTCTCTGTGTTATGGGGATGGGACTGAAATCTCTACCCTAATCATGTCTCAGCAAGCTCCCCCCTGCCCCCATAAAATATGAGGGAGCATCATACAGTCCATGGAAAAAGTGGAATTAAATGATACTGGAACTTTTTTTAAATCCCCCTTATAGATACACATACTAGTTCAGAAAAATAAGACAGGAAGAACTTAATATATTTGCTGGCAAAATCTAAAACACTGGTGACTACTGATCAAAGATTCTTGATCAGGTGCCATGGGTAGATAGATGTCAAAGCATCAGATAGTCCTTGAATTGTTAAATAAAAATTTGGAGATATGAATGTTCCTTTTTGTGAAGAGTTTTTAATAGCAATTATGATATTCCTGTTCAGAGCAGCCAATGCACAGAGGGGACCCAAGAGCCAACCCCACTATGAGACACGGCATCCCCTCACTGATCCACAGTGCTGTGAGTAACAACACTGGAGACATAGTGTGTGACTTGTGCCCAACCTCACCCCACCACATCAGTGGCAAAGCACAAAGAATGTGCAACAGAGCAGCAAGGAGAGTGTGTTAGTCCAGGTAGACTAGAGAAACAAATTCATAAACACGTATATGGAAATAAAGGGATGATTTATATACAAGAGGAATGGAACATTGAGAAAGCATCCCAACCCAGTTCAGTTCAAGAGCATAAGTCCAATATTAGCCCATATGTCTGATACCAGTCTATAAAGTCTCCTTCTGACTCATGAAGCACATGCAGTAGAAGCGTCCCGGCACTGGCAGGGGTCTCCCCATGGCTCCTGATTTCCAGGGCTCAGGGTCCATCAGCAGTATCCATTGGTGGTAGAAGCATCTCGGTGCTGGTAGGGGGTCTCTCTGGGGCTTCTCCAGCCCCAGAGGTCTGGTACTTTTCCTCCGGCTCCTCCAGGTGTCAGGACTCAGGATCTGTTGGCATGCCACCATCTTGTCTTGTTGGTAGACTGACTCTCAGAGACTGAGTCAAGTCTCTCTTCTCCAATTGGGAAATACCACGAGACTTCCCAGAGTTCTCAGGAGAAAGCCATGCCCACACAGAGGCCTCATTGGCTAACTCCAGATTGACAGGCTAGATTCCACCTCTAGACTCCCAGTCATGAAATTGACACATGAATACATGACTGGCATAGGGAGCAAAGCAATAAAGTCCCTGAGGAATCCCAAAAATAGACTTCCGGACCAGGGCTTAACACTTCATCAGACTCGATCAGAAAACACTCATAAAAGTCAACACAGACCTGGAATTATTTATAGGCTTTTCTATTTTTTGTTGTTTGTTTGTTTTCACATCTATCTAGATAAGTTAAGCAGAATAAACAATCCCAAGGAGAAAGCAACAGGACCAATGGAACTGGGTGGACATGGGAGGGGGGAAGGAAGAGAAAAGGAAGAGGAGAGCCAACAAAGGTAATGCAACAGAATGCTCAATTTATAGAACAATCTCATTAATATCATATTTAAGTAAGTTTTTGCTGAAAATTATCCCATAATGGTTATCATAGGTTCATGCAGAAGGTTCAGGCAGGATCCAGAAGAAGATAAGGAATAAGGAATATCATTGCTGACATCAGAAAGATCTTGGTTGGATGTGGAGAATATCAGAAAGATGTTTACTTGTGTTTTATTGATTATGCCAAGTCATGAGACTCTGTGCATCATAACAAACTATGGATCGTGTTGAGAAGAATGTAAATTCCAGAACACTTCATTACATTTATGTGGAACCCCTACGTGGATTGGGAAGCAGTTGTGTGAACAGAACAAGGGACTAGCTTAAAATTGGGAAGGGTGCATGTGAGGACTGTGTCCTCTACCATGCTTATTCAATCTGTATGCCAAGCATATTATCAAACAAGATGGGTAACAAGAAGAAGGCTCAGCTCCCAAGATTGGAGGAAGGCTCACTAACAACCCGTGCAATGGAGATAACGCAACCTGGCTTGCTGAAAATGAAGAGGACATGGAGCACTTGCTCATCAAGGCCAGCGATCGCAGCTTTTGGTATGGATTACAACTCAACACGAAGGCCAAAACTCTCACCACTTGACCAAGAGGCCACACCCTGGTAAACTGAGAAAAGATTGAGATTGCCAAGGAGTTCGTCTCACGTGGATCCACAACCCATGGAAGGAGCAAGCAAGTGATCACATGGCACATCGCATTGGGTGAATCGGCTACACAAGGCCTCTTTCTTTGTTAATCATTTTACGGGGGACTCAAACAACTCTTATCACAATCCATACATCCATCCATTGTGTCAAGTACAGTTGTACATTTGCTGCCCTCATCATTCTCAAAACATTTCCTTTTTCACTTGAGCCCTAAGTATCAGCTCATTTTCCCCCTCCCTTCCTTCTCCCTCCCTCCCTCATGAACCCTTGATAGATTATAAATTATTATTATTATTATTATTATTATTATTATTATTGCTTCATGTCTTACACTACCTGAAGTCTCCCTTCACCCACTTTTCCATTGTCCATTTTCCAGGGAAGGGATTATCTGTAGATCCTTGTGATTGCTTCCCTTCTTTTTTCCCCACCTTCCCCTTCACCTTCTGCTCTTACTGCTCTCGATATTGTCCCAAAGGGGTTATCTGTCCTGGATTCCCTCTGTTTCCAGCTCTTGTCTGTACCCATGCACATCCTATGGTCTAGTCAGATTTGTAAGGTAGAATTGGGATCATGATAGTGGGGGGTGGGTGAGGAAATATTAAAGAACTAGATGAAAGTTGTGTTTCATCAGTGCTATACTGCACCATAGCTGGCTCATCTCCTCCCTACAACCCTTCTGGAAGGGGATGTTCAGTTGCCTACAGATGGGCTTTGGGTCTCCACTCCACACTCCCCTTCATTTAAAATGACATGATTGTTTTGGTCCTTGATGCCTGATACCTGATCTTATTGACACCTTGTGATCACACAAGCTGGTATGCTTCTTCCATGTAGGCTTAGTTGCTTCTCAACCAGATAGCCACTTATTTATCTTCAAGTCTTTAAGATGCCAGAAGCTACATCTTTTGATAGCCGGGCACCATCACCTTTCTTCTCCACATTTGCTTATGCACCTGCTTTGTCTTCATTGATCGTATCATGAAGGGATTGTCATGGAGTGCCAGTTTAATAGAACAAAGTGTTCATGCATTGAGGGTATACTTGAGTAGAGGCTCAGTGTCCATCTGCTACCTTAATGTAAATCTATAAGTATGTGCACACAGATCTATTTCCCCATCCTCATATATAAATATATTTACCTGTGTGCATGCCTGTATTTAGACCTCTATGAATGTCCTTTGCCTCCTAGTTCTTTCTTCTATACCCTTACTTTCCTCTTGTCCCACTATCATGTTCAGCCTTCATTTGGGTTTCAGTCATTCCTCTTGCTTACATTACTCTTGATCAAGCCCTACCAGACCTCCTACACCCACCTCACCATAGATTTTGGATCATTTGTTCCCTTGTCACTGGGTTTGTTAACATCCACTTTCTTTTCTTCACCTTCCCCTCTCCCATGTCTCCCAGGAACTGTCAGTCCTGTTGTTTTCTCCTCCAGATTGTTTATCCCACCTATCTTGATCGCTCCATTTTCAACCTGGTCCGTTCACCCCCACCTTAGGCAACCTGGTGGTTCCCTGCTCCCAAGAAGTCATCGTATTGATGCCAAACACAGTGTGGCCACCCAATCCATCAGCATAGCACACTACAGCCCAGAACTCATGGACTCAAATAGTCCTCCAGCCTCAGCCTCCCGAGTAGCTGGGACTACAGGCTCCAGTCACCACACCCAGCAAGTCCACCTGTCTTTATCTAGATAGACCTACAGAGATAATAATATGCACATAAAACAAGACAGAGCAAAACAAAGCCACAAAAGAAAACAAATAACAACAACTTAAGAAAAGTCTGTAAATGGTTCCAGGTCTGTTTGTTAACCTTTAGAAGTGTTTAAGGTGCTCTCCCTGGGGAATGTGTTGCTCTGTTCCCCTTGCTGTTCTGTTGCACACACTTAGTGTTTCACCTCAGTGTGGTGGGGTCAGACCAGGTACAATTCTGCACTGTGTCTCCAGGGTTGTCCCCTGTAGCGCTATGGGCCAGTGAGAGACGTCGTGGTCCTCTCTGTGCTTTGGCTGTTCTGAGCCAGAATATCATCCTCAGGGCTTGGTGGGCCAGGATGTGCTCCTCTCTCTTCATCCTCCTTCCTTTGCTCCCGTGTGCTCTGATCAGACATGTCCCTCTCCCTGAGCTGTAGCTTCAGTGCTAACCTCTGAAGTGAATTCTTCTGAGGGCTGTCCACACAGTTGGGATTGGGACCAGCCCCTCAGATCACAAGACCTCTTTTAAGTGTTAAAAAGCTAGGACGTTACTTTGAGGACGAAAGTGTGCCTGACCCAAACCATGGTATTTTTCAATAGCCTCAAATACATGTAAAAGTTGATTAATGAATTGAAAAACTAAAGAAAAATCAACGCATTTGAATTATGGTGCTGGTGAAGAATATTGACTGAATCATGGACTACCAAAAGAATGAACAAATCTGCCTTGGAAGAAGTATGGCTAGAATGTTCCTGAGGAGTAAGAACGGGGTGGCTTCATCTCATGAACGTTGAACATGTTACTTGGAGAGACCAGTCCTTGGATAGGACCACGATGCTGGATAGAGTAGCGGGCATCAAAAAAGAAGACCCTCGACAAAGTGGACTGCCACAGTGGCTTCCACAAGGGGCTCAAATGTGAAAACAATTATAAAAAACGGTGCAGGACTGGAAGTTTCCTTCTGCTGTTCTTGGGCCTACTATCAGCCAGAGTCAACTCCAAGACACCTAACAATCACAATGTCTAGGACAGTCATTTTGTGTGTCCCATTTAGTTTTTGTTGACTTGAAATTTTCCTAGAGTTATACTTTATAAAGTAACACATTTCAACTACTAATGGATGGTTGCAGTTATTTTGTCTCATTTTAAGTCATGCCACATGAGCAAAGGAAAGTCTCCAAATGTTCACTCCATTCAAGTCATTAAGGGTTTATTTGGTGGGGGGGGGGGTGTATTTCTGAATTCGTTCATCAGATCCTACTTAGTCAACTGCTTTAGTCTGAAAGCTCTGCTGAAACTTCCCTCCATGGATCACCCTGCTGGCATTGGAAACACTGGTCACAGAGCTTCAAGCATCACAACAAATCCAATACCACTGCAGTGCAAGAGAAAGGGTGGGAATGAATGATGTCAAAAGACCACTCTTATTAACTTGAATAACAGAATTCTAAAACTACAGTCCAATATAATAGTGATCATTTCTATCCTTTCAGATAATGTCACATTTCAATAAATTCTTAGCATGCACATAAAAACAGACACACGAACACATGCTGAATTAATATGGCCTGATTTATTATTATTCCATAAGGTATATTGCCACTTCTAGCAATTGTTTATCACTTATGACAATGAAATCAGAAAAATGAATTTAGTCACCTTCTAAAGCACACTGAGCATTCAGTAAACTGTCTATGCTTCAAGGGTAAAACTGTTTCATTGCTGCTTAGATCTATTTAGGAAATAAATTTTTTCTTATGGAAACAGTTTATTCAATCAATGAATGAACGAGTGAACTAAAGAATAATTTAAAAGAAAATTCGTATTTGGCTTCCCTTTTTTGGTTGCTTGTTAGAGCAGTCTTATTTAATTAGTTCATTTATATTTCAATTTTATAATTTCAAGTTATAGAATGTTCAGAATATCATCAAGGAACTTATCCAATCATAGTCTCTTGACTGACTGAGGACCTACTGATTAATACTAGACAAAATTCCGCTATAACCCATATGATTTCAGACTTATGGTGAACTTTCCCTTTCTTCTATTTTTTTTCAGAACTCCAGTCATACTTACACCTTCCAGGATATATGAGAGAAATCAAATATTTATCATTTGAATGACTGGTTTATATAAGGAAAATCTTTACCACCTCCACTGAAACAGGGTACTGCTAATTCCTTTGATGTTGAATTGGTGAGTGAGTCTCTCTGTTTGCTAGTAGCTATTTAAAAGAAGAATTAAGAATGAAATGTCTCATCTGTTACAAATGCCTCATTATTTATTCTGGTAAAATGTATGCAGATATTAATATAGCTCAAGGGAGTAGAAAATAGATACAATTTGGTAGTCTTACATGGTTCTCCAAAGGAAAAAAAATCACACATTCTTTCAGATATTTTGTAGGTTACCTTTGCCTTATAAGTGAAATGTGACTAAAGTTTTCAAAAACAGTCGTGTCTAAGTGAAAAAAATAGCATTACCATTAATGATCTATAAAAACCACTACAAGCTACTCTCTAGTTATATTATTCTGTGAATCCATTTTGAGATACTCAGACAAAATATACTTTACGATTCCAAACTTTGTAGGCCTTTGAACTAGAGCCAATGTAGTCTTCTCAATAAATACTGCTATTGTCTCTCAAACATGAACCATACTTTACTATCAAAGTAAAAACTCATCTCTTTATTTAATGGCTTCTTGGAAGAGCGTGGATCTTCAAGTCAATATGAACAATTCTGAAGTCGTTGCAACATTTTTGGAAAAAAATTTAACAATAGTTTTTAAACCTTGCCAACAGACATTTGCTCTGACACACCAAAACAACTTTGTGGGAAAGAAATATTTATTCCTGTATAAAAGGCATTTATTCTAGCATTCTATGTGCTGACAAAAAACTACCTGGATGACTATCAGATGGCTGAAGAAACTGTGTTAGATCAATACTAAAGAGTCTGTGAAGGCATAGATAGATTTTGTCTATGAAAAAGAATGACATTAATACTTAAGTATGCCCCTGATATATTATCAAACATGGAGATTTAACAAATTAAACATATTCATACCAAGATAGGTAATCATTTTTTCACTGTTTATTAGTTTTAAATAACAGGCAGTTGAGTAGAACCAATACCACCTGGCTACTCAAGACAGTCAGACTGTGTGTGAAATCACTTTTCTTCTCCATAATTTCATGAAAGCTCTTTTCATCTCACTGTTTCGCAAGCTGTAAATGAGTGGATTCAACAGAGGGGTGAGCAGTGAGTAAGACAGGGACATCAGTTTCTTGGTTTCTGGGGAGTAGTTGGATTTGGGTTGTAAATAGGTCATACTAGCTGTGCCATAAAAGAGGGTCACAGATGTGAGATGAGAGGCACAGGTGGAAAAGGCCTTCTGCCTCCCAGTGGCCGATGGCATCTTCAAGATGGCAAAGAGAATTCGAACGTAGGACAAGAGGATCAACACGAAAGGAACCAGAATAATTAAAACAGTGCCTGTGAATGCATAGATTTCAAACAAGAAGGTGTCTGCACATGTAAGCTCTAACACTGGAGGGGTTTCACAAGACAAATGATTAATTTCATTGGGGCCACAGAATGGGAAACTAAACACCCATGGGGTTTGTACAGTAGTCATTGAGAAACCTAAGGCCCAGGAGAATGTAACTAATTTCATAAAAACCCTTTTGTTCATAATCATCGGGTAGCTCAGAGGATGACAGATGGCAGCAAATCGGTCATAAGCCATGGCCCCCAAAAGAAAACATTCAGTCCCACCAAAAAGAAGGATGAAATACATCTGCGCAAAACAGGCAGCAAAAGAAATAGTTGCCTTCTCAGTGGAGAGGACCACCAGCATTTCAGGCATAATCACGGCACTGAAACTCACTTCCACCACGGATAAGTTCTGGAGGAACAGGTACATGGGGATGTGAAGGCGCTGGTCCAGGGAAATGACCACTATGATGACAGCATTTCCTATCAACGTCACCAGATAAATAACCAAGAAGATTCCAAAGAGCTGCTCTTGGAGTTCGGGAAAGTTAGAAAACCCCAAGAGGATGAATTCAACGACAGAGCTTTGGTTGTACTTTTTCATTTCGGTAGCAGAGCATATGCTGTTTATGACCAGAGTACATAAGCTAAGAAGTCAGTGCAATATCTGAGCGCTTACAGCAGCATTCTCCTGAGGAACTCTTGACAGATGTAATGACGGACCCATCCTGTCACGAATCCAAGGTGGCAATTTTAGATAATGACTCTTTTGAATGTAAAGCAAGAAGTAAAGAATTCAGAAACTTTGTCTGAAAATTGCCCAACAATAGTGGAGTTTAATTGCTACTTGTATACTACACCATTCCACAACTAAATGTATTCTTTTCTTTATTCAATAAATTCCTAAAAAGAACATGGATAATTTATTACTTAATCTGTATCCCATAATTGATATATCACCTGTCTTCTCCAATTATATATAAATATTGAATTTAAGACCACAAAAATGTTAAAATAGAAAAATGAGAAAGATGCAAACCAGATAGTTTTGTAGCAATCTACTAATAAAAATTAGAGCAAAGATGATGTGCATTTATTACAAATATTGATTAGAGTAAAAATTCTGTGTCAAGAGAACTTTAAAAATTCATGGGAACTTGAAAATTTTAATTAAAATTTTTAAAAATATTTTCAGTGAACTTTTTGAAGCTCACTCATAATTAGAGAAATGTGACAACGTTTGGTAGAAACAAACAATGGGACCTTGGCTCAGTTTTGCATGTACTTACCTTGCAGAGCTGGGAAATCTCTAAGACTATTATTTTCTATGGCCTTTCTTTGTGGTCATCATAGATTTCAAAACAAATTACCATTTTTCAGGGTGTGTGAACCTGTGATTTAAGACGTGTCTCTCTCTTCCTGCTCTCCATCTCATTGAGAAGTCTATGTAATCTTTCATTAGCCAACAAATCCTGAGTGAGCATCTCCCATTTTTGAGACTCTGCACTTACAGGAATGTGTTTGGACTCTGAACCCAACAGAGAGGTTTTCCCTGAAGCAACTCTGCATAAAGTAATATCCCACTCTCTGCTTCGTTCCCCCTAATGCCCACCTCTCATACCTTGATAGATATTTGTTGTGTGTTTATGTATCACAATATATCTCTATATATATATCAATTGTTATATATAAATCAATCTATATCCCACATTATCTTATATGTTGATATGTACCAATATGTATGTTTCTTTGTATGTCAAGAAAGAGGAAAGCTTCTCATCCCTTAAAGAATTATGATTTCAGAAACCCAAAAGGGTAGTTCTGCCCTGTTTTATGAAGTCACTGTGAGTTAGAATTGGCTCAGTGGCAGTGAGTTGTTTGCTTGTTTTAAGATCTCTATAATTATATATGTATGTATGTTTCTGTGCATATATTACGTATATGCTGTATATTTACAATGCTTTCAATAGCCCTGGCCCATAATACCTGACAAACCAGTCATTGTTGAATAAATAAATATAAGCCAAGAATTGTTGGATAAATGAATATAGAAATTAGCAAAGTTCAGACTCTTCCAGGTGAAATAGTGTCTAAAAGAAAAATAAAGCCAGTCAGCTACTCTCTTGGGAATCCTGAGTTCCAACAAGTGCTTCAGCAATGTAAAGGAAGGAAAGATGTCTCCTCAGTGGTGAGAAAAGGTGAGAGCACTATCACAGGGTGCTTTTAGACAGAAGAAAGATGGCATGAAAAGGAATTCTGATTTGCCTAAGTCAAAAGTCAATGGGTGACATCTGAGCTTTGAAAATAATGGGTGATGCTTTGAAAATAAGTAGAATTTCACAATAGGACATAAGGAATTCAGCAGTTAAACATAAAATGTTGTATTAAGCTATCATGTTAGCAGTGTTGGGAAGCAAGTTGACTTTTTCCTAAATGATGTTGACCAGAGACCCATTGCTAAATGAAGCATGAATAGTAACTATCATAATTACATTTCAGATGGCAAAAAATCTATTAGTAATAAAATAGATTTGTAAGCTCAAATATTCCAAGTCCATTTTCCATGGGTAGGGGGAGAAAGAATAGTATGTGTTCAGTGTCAAATGCAGTAACACCTTCTAAAACCAAAAACTGTATAAGGTAAAGATCTGTCAGAGAAGGAAAACTCAATTATTCTCTACCAAGATGGATGATAGAAGAGTGATAAGACTGCACCCTACCATAGACCAAAAACTTGTGAGGCCCAGAAAAACCTGACAATGCTGTCAAGTTCTGGATTTCACAAGTTTCACTGTATTGAAAAGCAGGTGTTAAAAATTAGAAAAAATAGTTTCAGATAAAAATATAAAAGCCATGCTATAGACTAAACCAAAAATCTGCCATCCTGCTAAGCAAAGAGTAACTGACCTGAGACACTCCATCTTTCCCTTTTAACTAGAAGACGCTCGCTGCCTCGAGTTACTCTGTAATGTCAGGGCAGATCACGCCCTTCTTGGGTAGGAAATTCTCCTCCAATTATAAATTTCTAAGATGATAACAAAAGCCTGCGAAGTGCTTATAGGTTAATTCCAGCCCCAAATTTTCTCTCAAAACAGAAGAATGGGAAATTGACTATCATGCCTCAAAATCAGAAGTTTTTAATTTTTTTTTATTTGCACATTTCAGCTGTGGCTACTGATTCCTGAACCATCACTTCCAAAGCATCTTCAATTAGGGATGAGGACATCTGTAAAAAGAAAGCATGCTAACCAGGACTCAGTTTGAATTTTCATCTTCTTACCTATTGACTCTGTGTCTTTAATTTTCATACTATTTCATTCAAAGTTTTACCTCTAATCAAAAGCCACCATCTCATGAATCCAATTCAATGCCTCAATGCACTGATTCTGGAACATTATATGATAGTGAATCATATGCCCTGGAGAATTCCTCTCTACAGACTTTGCAATCACATTGTACTCACTTTTCTGTATTACTCTATGGTAAACAATGACTTTAACTATCCCTCAGTCATTATCACTCAGTGTCATCAATGTTGAGCACTGCTATTTAAAATTCTACCGGGTATAAATATCCTTCACACAAGAGACTCAATTTCACCTTGACATCTCCCACTAGTATATGAAAGAAGAGGTTTAATGAGAAGAGAAAGATTCTTAGATTGGGAGAGAATAAGGCAAGAGGGTGATCAAACACAGGCAAACCAGCAGTGGATGGAATCCACAGTATGTGCTGTGATAGGAAACAAGAGAAGTAGGTTAAAGCAGACTTGTAGCAACCCTGGATACTCTTAGAACACTTTATCTTTTGAAAATGGTATTGTTGGGTAAACAGATCTAACTGCAAAGTCAATGGTTCAAACCCATCACTTGCTCCAAGGGAATAAGAAGAGGCTATCTGCTCTATTATAGTTTAATGGCCCCAGATATGATCTACAAAGTTTAATGGCCTCATACATGGAAACTGTATGAAGGAAAAGGTCATTATAGTTGATTTCATAATTAGAGTTATTTAGTTTAAAGTAAAAAGATCAGGCTAGCTGATTGACTTTAAGCATTTACTATGTTAACAATTTTATTACTCTCACAGACTATATGTGAGAATCAAGAGACCCAGAGCTCCATCTAAAGTGGCATAAGCAATAAGGAAAATGTATTGGTTTAATTCCGGACAGGTATAGGAATGGATGAATCTTTGAGCTAGACTGGGTCCAGAAATCACACAAAGACCTCAGGACCTAGTTTCTTTCTCTACTTATATCTGCTTTCCTAGTATAGGTTCCATCGTCAAAGAATCTCTCCCTTCTAGATGACAGCATTCATGACAGTGAGATTAAATGCCTGTGATGGTTACATTTGTGCATCAGGTTGATTGGACCATTCTTTTCAGTGACGGTCACACGCCTGTGTGTGTGCACACATGTGCATGCATGAGCATGCATGTGTGCATCACTGTCTAGAGAGCCCAGTTTAAGTCATGTGATTCTAGAGCAGCAGTTCTCAACCTGTGGGTCGCAAGCCCTTGGGGAGTCCAACGACCCTTCCACAGGGGTCACCTGATTCACAACAGTGGCAAAATGACAGTTATGAAATAGCAGCAAAAATAATTTTATGGTTGTGGGGGGATCACCACAACATGAGGAAATGTATTAAAGGGTCATGGCATTAGGAAGGTTAGAACCACTGTTTTAGAGGAGCAAAATTAAAAGGATGAGTTTCTAAATTGGTGCTCAAGTCTGACTAGCATTAAATGTACTCATGACTCTGCCTTCATTGGTAAACAGGGTACTGCTAATCCACGGCATGAGATGGCAATATTAATTATCAAAATGTTGTTGACAGTGTATCAAATATTTGTGAGAAGTGGGCCTCTGGGTAACTGCATGATGTATACTTTTCTGCAAGTTTGTCAGAATGAGAAGTATAGAGAAGTTAGTTGGTTGTTCCTACTTACCATGGACTATATAAAGAAAAATGAAGCATTGGGGTTGAAGAGAAGCTTATTAACAACCTTCAATATGCAGATAACACAACCTTGTTTGCTAAAAACAAGGAGGACTTGAAGCACTTACTGGTGAATATCAAGGACTGCAGCCTCCAGTGGTGATTCAACTCAAGTAATAAGCGTATGGACAACATCAGAATAAATAGAGAAAAGGTCAAAGTTCTCCAGGATTTCATTTTGTTTGGATTCCCCAGTCAATTCTATGGGAGTAACAGTCAAGAAATCAAATGACTCAGTGCATTGGTCAGATGCACTTCACAAGCTGTCTTTAAAGTGTTGAAGAGCAAAGACGTCACTTTGAAGAAGACAGTGTACCTGAACCAAGCCATGATATCTTCAATCACTCTGTATGTATATGAAAGTGGAACAAAGAATAAGGACAGCTGCAGAAGAATTTATGCACTTGAATTATGGTGTAAGAGAAGAATATAGAAAATTATGTGAACTTCCAGAAGAATAAAGAAATCTGTCTTAGAAGTACAACCAGAATGCTCCTTAGAATGGAAGATGGTGAGGCTTTGTCTCATGTACTTTGGACATGTTATCAGGAAAGACCAGCCCCTAGAAAGGGACATAGCACTTGGTCAAATGGAACGTCCATGAAAAAGAGGAAGGCAGTCAAGGGGACAGATTGATACAGTGTCTACAATAATGGGCTCAAAGCTAATTGTGAGACGGACAAAGGACTGGGCAGTCTTTTGTTCTGTTATGACTCGAGTGCCTAAAAGCAACGACAGCGTTAAACAAAATGGTGAAAGATGAAGAGGAGCTCTGAGCTCAGTCACAGCTCAAGGACTGTTCAAAGACCCCCAAAGTTTTCACGGATGCCCTGAGAGAGCTGATGCTGCTGAAAGCCAAATCCAGAGTGACTGAAGTACAGCATCGAGTGAATTTCCAACTTCAAATGGTGTCGGAAGTTAAAGTGAGGAGGTTGATTCAAAAGAAATAGGATCCTGAAACTTGGCATGGTCCTATGTGTTTAGGACATCAGGAAGCTAGGAATATGAACCCCCTACATTTTTCTTCAGTAGAAAAATTGCCAGAATTGATTTTATTGAAAAGGACAGTTCTGAATATCCACATGATTCTATATGATTTCATTAAAATTGTTATTTCATATTTTTTTAATATTTCCCCAACATGATACAGGTGATCTTTTCAAGACTTTCCACGAAGTCTGTGCATCCCACCACTCTTCTCACGCAACTAACCACAATGACTGGGCTCTTTCTTGTGTAGCCTAACTCCTACATTTTATTAAATCACTGTAGCCGTCAGAATCTGCTCTCTTACCCACATTGGATAGGATTAGTCCTGCTGTGTTACATAAATCTTTGTCTAAATGTCATTTGGGGCAAAATCTGGGGCATTGCCTGAGGCAAATGCCTTATGACATTGTTAAAAATTCCCTGGACCCTCTCCCAATACTCATGTTTGCTTCTAGCTTTATAACTAAACTTAAAAGTCCCAGAAAACCCCCTCAAGGTGACCTACAGTTTGTCCCAGGATAAGATACACTAAATTCCAAAAGCACTTCTTGATTATTTTCTAATCTGTATCCTCAGAAACCTGGACAAGGTTTTCTAATATTACAATCAGAAACCTGGAAAGTAGCTGGTTGTATCAGTCTCAGTTATTGATATGAATTCCCTCATTCAGGGTTTCAGCCTGAGATGTTGGGAAAGGATCGAATAATTTATTTGGTGGGCTCATTGATTATGCAGTCACCCACACTAAATTAAGTTAAAGAACCAAACCTACCCTAGTGTATTGTACAAGAAGGTATTTGAAAGCTTAAAACAATTGGCAAGTGAGAACACATTTACCAGGTTAGATTCATGCAAGAAATAAATGCCCAAGTGACATACATTCTAAAACAAGGGAGAGGCACCAGAGGGCAGTGATGCCACCCCCCCCCAAAAAAAAGGGAAAGGAATGGATTTGTGAAGGAAACCCCAGAATTCTTGAAGGCTGTTGTAATTTCCATTTCATTTAAGTCAAATTTGGTTTGAATTAGGACTTCCAACAGCATTGGTTCTGATTGGACCACATAGTGGTAGGTTTGGGGTGGCAGCATTTAATCATCTTAAACAGGGTTGCTGTATTTACCATAATGGACAGCAGAGTCAAAGTAGTAATCAAAATAGTCTAACTTATATGGGCTTATGGCATTGGCTACTTCTGTATCCTTTCCTTAGGAGTAAAATATATGGGAAAACCTTCTAAATTGTCTCTTGATCTGTATATGTGAAGAATTCCATATCAAGTGAAGAGAAATCAAACTTGGATTACCAGAATAGAAAATCACAGATTCTGGATCAGTTCTGAGACTTGAGCCAATTAACAGATCCAAACCACTTGAAAGATCCAATTACATAACCAAAACTGTATACTGTGTATCTTTCTCTCTCTCCGCACTTTCCCCAAAAGATCTGTAACCTTTTACTAAGTTTATTTTGGAAGACGGACACTCAGATTGCTTCCTAGGCATGAGCATGGCGAGTCTCCAACTCACATACTTTGGACAGAATACCAGGAGAGACCAGTCCCTAGAGAAGGGTATCATGTTTGGCAGAGAGCCAGAGGAAAAGAGGAAAACTCTCAATGTGATAAACCAACACGGTGGCTAAAACAATGCGTTTGAACATAGCAATTATGGGGAAGACGCAGGTCCAAGCAGTGTCTTAAACTATCATAAAACAGGATCACTACGGATCAATATCCCTGTGACAGCACTCGACAAGTTACATTACCTGGTAATATCACTGCCAGCTGCTGCTAAATCTTACCGCTGACAAGCCCGTGAGTGTCGAAGTAGAGCTAGGCTCCATGGGATTTTCAAGGGCTGATTTCTCACCAGTAGATTGGCAAGCCTTTACTTCCAAGACGTCTATTGATGGACTTATTCCAACAAGCTTCAGGCTAGCACCTCAGCATCTTAACCATTTGCATTCCCCAGTGAGTCCTTAGCATGTATTAAAAGGGATCGCAAGCATAAAATATTGAGTTTTAAAATTATTCATTCTGGGAAAGGACTTAAAAGTATTGTGGTTAAAAGGCCCAAGAAAATTACAACCAGTCAATCTCACTTCCCATTTTATTAAAGGAAGGAAGGAAGGAAGGAAGGAAGGAAGGAAGGAAGGAAGGAAGGAAGGAAGGAAGGAAAAGCAAGATTAGGACTGAGCCCCGGAGGCATAAGTGGTTGAGTGCGGGACTATAGCCCGCGACCTTGGCGGTTCAAATCCAGCGATGGCTCTCAGGAGCAGCCCTGGGTAGCGCCCACGACCACCAGAGGCAGTGATACCCACCAAAAAAAAAGAAAAAAAGAAAGGTGGAATGAAGAGAAGGAGGGAAGGAAGAAAGAAAAGAAAGAATGACTCATTGTTTATAAAATTGGGGGAATTGTTGATCTACAAAGAAAAATTAGTCAAAAAATTCCAGAAACAATGTTCTTCAAGTGGGGAGAGGGAAAAGGAGAGGCGGGAGTGGGCAGAAACAGCATTATTATCAACGAAAATTTTAAAGAAAGTTTTCATTTATTCTCTGATCACTAACAATAGATGTATATTTGGCACATACAGGTATCATTCTGTATTATAATCTGTGTGATTTTGGGGCTGAGCCCCGGTGGTGTAGTGGTTGCGCGTGGGACTGTGGTCCACTGGAACAGAGGTTCAATTCCAGCAGTGAGGCTGGGCCTCCTATTCCCACCACCGGAGAGCAGTGATGCCCAAAAATAAATAAATAAAAATAATCTGTGTGATTTTATGAGCAAAAACCAGTGTGATCATCCCCTAAAAATAGCCACAATTTGTATTTATTTATGAGACAGATTTTCATTCCAGACATAAAAACATCTTGCTTCTGTCAGCCACTGGAAGTATGATCCAGGCAAGTAAGTCTGAAATAATTACAGTCATCCTGAAAAAGAATTCTGCAAACTACTCTTTTATAGCATATATATGAATTGTGTCTTGCTATAGAAATCTATCACACAGAATTAGAATTCATCAGGACATGTAAGCCTGTGGGATTAGGTGTTTATTCAGAATGTGTCTTTTTTTTCTCTATAGCCCCTGCTGATGGTTTATTGTTCTTAAAACAATCAGAATGGTTAAGGTAGCAAATAGAGAAGGGTGGCCAATATCTACACACCTCAAACAAGACTATCTGAATACACCCTGGAACCTGCTGGGAAGTATTGCCTGCATGACAGCACTCCATTAACGAGCTGGCTACAACGTGAAGAAACTGTTGCATCATATATTACCACCCCCACCCCACTGCCAGCTGTCTGTCTCTTGGGCCTTGATGGCTTGTGTGCTGCTCTGATGCTGGAAGCTGTACCATTGGTATGTCAAATATCGTTGGAAACCCTCATGTCCATAGCTGCCTAAGACAGACTAGAAGGAAAACTGTGGTGATCTTCTTCCAATAATTCTTCAATGAAAGTATGTTCTGGTTTTGAGCTGGGCAGTAAGCCCCAAGGCGAAAAGTCATTCAACAATAGCCACACAAAGGAACTCAAACACACCATGATCAAAATGATGTCCCATGACCAGGCAAGATGTCATTCTGATCAACTAAAGATTGTGTGGCACCAGAGCCTCCTCCATGACAGTGCATGCTGGAAACAGCAGCGAGTGAAGTCTGGGGAAAATGAACAATACAGTCTATTATTGAAAAAGAGGCTACCCCATAGGCGGCAGAAACCCTGAAGGATGCAACATAGTCACACAGAGAAGGGAAGAGTAAGCAGTGACCAGAGAGCACATGATTTTTTTTTTGACAGTCAGACTGTATGTGAAACCACTTTTCTTCGCCATAATTTCACCAGGGCTTTCTTCATCTCACTGTTTCGCAAGCTGTAGATGAGTGGATTCAGCAGAGGGGTGAGCAGTGAATAAGTCAGTGACATTACTTTCTTGGTGTTTGGTGAGTAGCTGGATTTCGGCTGTATATAAGTCAGATTGGCTGTGCCGTAGAACAGAGTCACAGAGGTGAGGTGAGAAGCACAAGTGGAAAAGGCCTTCTGCCTCCCTGTCGTTGATGGCATCTTCAGGATGGCAAAGAGAATTCGAACGTAGGACAAGAGGATCAACACAAAAGGAACCATAACAACTAGAATAGTGCCAGCAAATGCATAAACCTCAAATATGAAGGTGTCTCCGCAGGCAAGCTCGATCACTGGAGGGGTTTCACATGAAAGATGATTAATTTCATTGGAGCCACAGAAAGAAAAACTAAACACCCATGGGGTTTGCACAGTGGCCACCACAGACCCAAAGGCCCATGAAGACATAACTAGTTGCATAAAAACCCTCTTGTTCATGATCATCGGGTAGCTCAGAGGATGACAGATGGCAGCAAATCGGTCATAAGCCATGGCCCCCAGGAGAAAACATTCAGTCACACCAAAAAGAAGAATGAAATACATCTGTGCAAAGCAGGCAGCAAAAGAAATGGTTGCTTTCTCAGTGGAGAGGACCACCAGCATTTCGGGCATAATCACGGCACTGACACTCGTTTCCACCACGGATAAGTTCTGGAGGAACAGGTACATCGGGATGTGAAGGCGCTGGTCCTGGGAGATGAGGAGGATAATGAGGGCATTCCCCATCAGGGTCATCAGATAAATAAGCAAGAAAACCCTAAAAAGTTGTTCTTGGAGTTCTGGAAAATTAGAAAACCCCATGAGAATGAACTCACCTACAGAGCTTTGGTTTTGCCTCTTCATTTTAGTAGTGGAGCATGCGTGGTCTTCATAGACATACTACAGACACCAGGAATGCAAGAGGCAATAGCTGAATATGCACGTCTGCATTCACTGGAGGAATCTTGACAGGAAAAAGTAATGACGAATCCATCCTGACAGAATTTGGGTGTGGCAATTTTGAAGAATGGTCAATGAATTAAAGTCTTTCAACTATTGATGGAGAGTTTGAAGAATTTTGGCTAGGAAATCTTGCTTGTCAAGTACAAAATAATATGAGAGTTCTGATGCCAGTTGTAGACTGTGTAGACTATAAAGTAAGCATAGACATTTGATTATTTAAATTTAGTCCCATAATATTGCTCTATGTATGTATCATCTATTTTCTCAATTTATATGAATATTGAAGTTAATAGAATGATTAATAATGCTCAATTATTCAAAGTAACAGCAAAGTTGATATGCACTTATTATGAATATGAAATCAAAATACCAATATCTCCTTCAGTTGAATGTGACAACACTCAGCAGGGACATGCAAAAGAAACGGAACTTTAGATGTACTTAGGGTAGGTGATTCAAACAATTATGTGATTTTCTCAAGGTTTACTATTTCTACAGTATGTATCTGACCGTTATATTTTGATTTACTTGAATGTGAAATCTCTAGGGTCAATTCTTTATGGCCCTACCTTATGACCATGACAAAATTAAAATGGTTTGCAGAATTTAAGAAAAAAAAACCTGTTTTTCTGGCCCTTGTAAACCTCTGACTCAAGTTTAGTGGTCTCTCCAGTCTCGTCCTACTCTCCCTCTCATCAAAAAGTTCACTTAATTATTATCCAACAAACACTGATTAAACACTTTTCATTGTTGTTGCTCTTACAGAGATTAAGAGAGGTCTTTCTTGAAACGACTTACTTAAAATTACAATTCACTTCCTATCCACGTCTAAATCCTACCTTTTATACTTTGCTATTTTTCTCAACTATCATCAACTGGTATTACTTATATGAATATAGTCATAATGCTTACAATAGTCATTGACCCATAATAGCTGATAAAATAAGATTTGTTGGATTGATGAAAATGAAAAGGAAGGAAATCCAGACTCTGTACCTTAATGAACATAGTGTCTAAAAAATAGTTATTATTTAGTACACAACTCTCTTAGGAAGCAGGACAAATAACTGGAATGATGGCTTCTGGATAGGGAGGGAAGAGGAAGGCTCATAATCCTAAAATGTCTTGGGTTGTAAAGTCCTTAAGAAGGACAAGCAAAGGCAAATGAAGGAAGGCTGACTTGTTCAAATCAGAAATTAGTGGATGACATCTGAGCAGATAAATATTGACCGTTGGCTGATGCTTTGAAAACAAGCTGGATTTCAGAGTGGGACAAAAGCAAGTCAGAAACCTGCAAGGACACATCAAGGTGAAGAGATGGGGTGTTGCCTTGAGTTCACACCATGATCACCCAAGCAGAAACTTGAAAGGAAACTTAGTTATTCCTGAATTTGACCAGGCTTCTCCTGTAAAATCAAGCATCCATGTCGATTGTAATTTAGATGTCAAACTCACTGCCATCAAGTCAATGCTGACTCAGAGAAATGCCCGGTGGGTTTCTGAGATCGTAGTTGTTTAGGGGAGTAGAATTCCCCGTGTTTCTCTCAAGGAGCTGTAGACCATGTGTGCCCCAGCCTGACACGTAACCACGACACCGCCAGGGGTCGAGTCTCCTAAAATGAGTAAAGTGGACGCTGTAGGATCAAATATTTTAAATCCATTTCTAGTGTGTCAAAAGACTAACACATTCAGTTTCAAATATTTAAAAGTTGCATTTTGGAAATTAGAAAATGTAGGGCACTGTGAAAATATAAAACCTTCACTACACTGGATGAAAACATTATAGAACAAAATGAAAATACTGCCTTTGTGAGTGTTAAGAGTAACTGACCATGAATCATCAGGGTTGGCTTTCTTGGGCAAGATAGCCAGGACCTGGATTCTCTTCTACTCATTCCCATTTCTCCCCTAAGGTGACCAGACATCCCGCTTTTTAACAATTTAACAACGTCCCGTTTTTAAATTAAAATAAATATCTTACAATACTATTTTTGCGTTCTATGAACAATTTTGTTGCTCCATATAGACCAAAATTTTAATCAAGAACCTCACCCCCACCTTGCCCCCAGTCAATGGTATCCTGCTTAAAACCTGGTCAGTTGACTATAACTCCAAAACACCCCTACCTGCCAGCAGATCAGTGATGCTCATCGTGACCCCTTGTGAGTTCCCAAACTATTGACTAGAGCATAAGTTCTAGTCTCTCACCCGTGGAGCTACTGCTGGTTTCAACCTGCCAACCACCACAAGTTTCACAGCCCGATGTGTCACCACTACATCACCAGACCCAATGCTGCCTGGGGAAATTCAGAGTAGACAGATAACACTTTTCTTTAGTGCTACATTCTCTCCCAGCTAAAAGTTGTTTGATAAGTAATACATACAAAGTGCTTATAAGTCTATTGATTGCCCAGCTTTTATTCTGAGAACAAAAGACAGAGAAACCGACTGTCATGCTACGTAAATAGTCTGCTGGTTTGAATGTTAAAGCTGTGGCTAGTGATTTCTGAGCACTTATCCGTTATGTCAAGAACATGTCCAAGTATTCGTGAGGAGAGCATAAGTAGGAGACTCGTGAGCAGCTGGTCCCATTGAATCTTCAGTTCCTTACCTCTTAACTTGCACTTTGCTCTTCATGTCTTGTGTGTGTGCGTATTTTTCTTTCTAATTCAAAGCTACCATCTCGCAAGTACAACTCAGCGACTCTATGCACTGACTCTCTAAATTACCTAACATGGAATCCTATGCTGTGGAAAATTCCTCTGTGGAGAACTTATGACCGTGGTGTACGCATTTTGCTATATTTTACATGATAACCGAAGAGTCTTGAGCCTGGCCCCCCAGGAATAAACAGTTGCACCAACTGGGAGGACTGCACCTTAAGATTTCTACAGGGAATAAATACACTTCACTTAAGAGACTCTGTTCCACCCTGGCATCTCCCAGTAGAATGTGAAGACAAAGGCAAAATAAACATTAATCAATTTGGGAAAAGAAGACAAAGGAAAGTAAAGTGAGTGGGTTAGCAAAGAGAGGCAGCCTAGAGTTGAACATAATGCACAGATTGTACAAAAGAAGGACACAAGTTAAGACAAAATTGAAACCTACCTGCAAGTGTCCTGGATGTCCCCAGAATGATTTGACATTTTCTAGTAAAAATACAGAAACGTGGCAAATATTTGAGAAATTAAAAAGTCGTTAAAATTGTTATTGTAATTGGAGGTATTTCATTTATAATAAAAAGATATGACTAGCTGCTTGAGCATTAATTACATTATTAACAATTCTATTGCTCTTACGGAATATATATGAGAATCAAGGCTCAGTCTAAACTGGTTCAAGCAGTGAGGGAAACTTACTGGCTCAGTTCCAGAATTGTACAGGAACCGATGGATCTTCAGTGCTGACTTTATCCCAAATCCAGAGTGTTAACCAGACAGTGTGGCTTATGACCTCGTGGGATGTTCTTTGTGGTCAATTGAATGAGGACAAGAAAAACCCATGCCTGATTTATAGATGATTCTTCCTGATAGGCAAGCACCAATTGGAAGTGAACAGCAGCGGCACTGAGTCCTCTTCCTGAGACCACCCTGAAAAACAATGGTGAAGGGAAATCCTCCCAACAGGCAGTCTTAATTCCAATGGAAGGAATAACCCCATCGATAGACATAATATTGATTCAATTAAATTTAAACTAAAACACCCCTTAGTCACTTAGCACTCCTCATGCCTCTAGTAACTTTCCAATCCTAATGGTTGGTAGGATTGATCCTGAGTACACAGGGGAAATTTTGGTATTCCATAATGCAGGTAAAGAAGACTATGGCTGGAATATGGAGGGGTCCTTAGGATGTCTGTTATCACTACCATAACCTGTGATTAAAGTCAATTGAGAACTACAATAGCCTAATTCCAACATGACCTTTTATGATTCAGACTGTTTCAAAATGAACCATGGCAAAGAAGCATGACCAGGCTGAGTCCCGGTGGCATAAGTGGTTGAGTGCGGGACTGCGGCCCACGGGCTTGGCGGTTCAAATCCAGCAGCAGCAAGGCTAGGTAGCTCTCACCACCACCAGAGGGCAGTGATGCCTGCCCCCCCCCAAAAAAAAAAAAGAATCATGACCAGCTGAGATGCCTACAAAGGACACACAGAATACAAAAAGGGTGGTGGAGGAAGGTAGTTCTAAATACCACCTAAGACCACCCGGCCAGCTGCAAAACCGAGGACTGCCACAGTTAGTGTTTCTTCCTTTTATGTGGGAGTCAAACCGAGATGGTACATTTTCTGTTGTTCCCATACGAAGTGGTATCATGATCAGCGTAAGTATGACTTTATAAGTTTCTTTATTTAGATGTTACCTATATACTCAAGTATAAGCCAAGTTTTTCAGAACATTTTCAATGCAATTTTGTGGTGAAATTAGGTGCCTCGGCTGTAATCCAGGTCGGTTTATACTCGGGTATATGTGAAATGTGTGATTTAAAGAGATGTATACCACATTGACAAAGGGATGGACAAGAATGATGAAGGCTGTGTGTTGGAGACAGGAGGAACTAGTCACAATGATCAATGCCTAACACTATGTCCCCGAGGGAGATGGACACCACAATATAGGTGCAAGGAGACCCCGGACGGTGTATGCTATGAAAATAACAATCATTTGCAATTTATTAAGTGTCCATGGAGGTGAGTGGATGGGGGAGGGAGGGAAAAAAAGAAGAGCTGATACCAGGGGCTCAAGTAGAAGGAAAATGCTTTGAAAATGATGATGGCAACGTATGCACAAATGTGATTGATACAATTGATGTATGGATTGTTAGAAAAGCTATAAGAGGCCTTGATTTTTAAAAAATAAAGAAGGATCATTTACTGGGGGTGGGGGGAAGATTGTGTGTCAAGTTGGCTGGACCTAGCTTCTCAGTGACTTCATAACTAGATGTAGTTTGCCAGTTATGCAATTATGCAATTATCTTCCATTATTAAACCTATAATGTAACCACTTCATGATGAAATCTGTTATAAGCAGCCAATGAATTGAAAGGCAGTCTCCATAAGGATGTAACCTAGTTCAAGTTTAGAGGAACACTCTGGCCAAGTTCTCTGGGCATTTGCTCAATCTGGAACCTGCAACCAGTTTTTCATCATCTGACCTACAGCAATTAGGATTTGAATCAGATGCCTATCCTATTGCCTATAGTCATTAGGATTTGTTAATTTCAGCAGTCTATAAACCAGCATTCTGCCATCTTAAGTGCCAATCTGGATTCATCAGTCTACACAGCCTATCAACAGACATGCTGGTCTTGGGTTTATCAGTGCCTGCAGCTGTGAGAGAATCCCTGGCCCTAGTTAATATCTTATCCATAAAATTGGTACTTGGCCATCTCTACTATTTCATGAGCAATGTCCTTGAGATAAAAGGGTTTCATTTCTCCAGAGAACCAGCCTAAGATGGTGTTCATGTGTAAAAGAGCTACGTAACTTGGAAATCAGACAGGTGACCTAGGATAAACTTTTCATAAGTTCCATCCTATAAGTGGCCACCACTTGTCTGTCATTTTACCAGCTGTGGTGGCTTGTGTGTTCCTGAAAGTGATGTCACTGGTATTTCAAATACCAACAGGGTCAACAGGAGTGAACAGGTTTCACCAGAGCTTCCAGACTAAGAACACATTAAGAAGAAGGAATAGCTGTCCACTTCAGAGGACTTAACCACAGGAAACCATATGGGGAGAATCAAAATGTTGTTGGATACTGAAAACTTCATGGGGGGAAAAAAAGCAGAACATGGTCAGAGATGATGCCAGAAGATGAACCTCTCTGGCCAGAAGACACTCAAACTATAACTTAAGCAGAGCTACCTTCTCAAAGTAGAGTCGATCAAAATGAATGTCTGGAGTAAACCCTGTGGGGGTAAGATCTTTGGGCTTCATTTGCTAATGGGGCATGACTCAGACAACTGCAAACATCAATTACGAACGGAAACATAGAATGTATGAAGTATGATTCTAGGGAAATTGTAAGTTGTAGAAAATTAAATGGAGCCAGTAAAAAATTACATTCTAGGCATTAGTGAGCTGAAATGGTTGGATACAGGCCATTTTGATAGAAGATACTATGGTTTACTCTGCTGGGAAGGACACAAGCAAGGGAAATAGCATTGCATTCATTGTCAAAAAGGGCATTTCAAGGTCCACCATGGAATACAATGAAGTTTGTGACAAGATAATATCTATCTGCATTCAAGGGAATCCAATCAATACAATTAATCTTCAAAGTCATGCACCGACCACCAAAGCTAGTGATGGAGAAGTTGATGAATTCTACCCATGTCTTCAGTTTGAGATTGTTCAAATATGCAATCAAGATGCACCGACAGTTAGTCGTAATTGGAATGTAAATATTGGAATCAACGAGTAAGGGAGAGTAGTTGAAAAATATGGTCTTGGTAATAGTAGTTGAAAAATATGGTCTTGATGATGGAAATGAAGTTGGAAAATATGGTCTTGTGATAGAAATGAAGGTAGAGATTGAATGATACAATTTTATGAAACCAGTGATTTATTTATCACAACTACAACTCTTCAACAACACAATACACAACATGGACTCCTCCAGATGCAAGACTCAGAGGTGAAATCGAATACATCTATGGAAATTGATTATGGAGAAGCTCATTATCAGAAGCTAAAACCAAGCCAGGAACTGACAGT
This sequence comes from Nesogale talazaci, assembly GCA_004026705.1. Classification (NCBI taxonomy): domain Eukaryota; kingdom Metazoa; phylum Chordata; class Mammalia; order Afrosoricida; family Tenrecidae; genus Nesogale; species Nesogale talazaci. The sequence goes on along the minus strand of PVJH01007443.1, from coordinate 31,385 downwards.
GAAATCAATCATCACTTGCTCATTTGCAAGTTCAGATTCTGACTGAAGAAAATGAAAACAAGTCCCTGAGATCCAAAATACTACCTTGATTACATCCCATCTGAATTTCAAGAACATATTTTGATGCATTAAATACTAAAAACAGAAGGCCTTGTAAGCTGCAGAATGAAATCAAGAACTTCATACACAAAGAAAGCAAAAGGTCATTTTAAAAAGGAAGGACAGCCCTCCACAGGAGTGAGAGAAGTTTACTGGAAAATCAAGTTAAGACCAGGGCAGGGGAGCATCTACAGTTCAGAGGAGGCATTGATATTTGTTGGTGAATATGGTGGGTAAATGGGGAAGAGAAAACTCACATTGGGAAGGGATGCTAAAAAATAATTAGAGGGACTCTAATCAAAATAAACCCTCACTACTGTATGAGCCAGGGTCGAACCTGGCTGCTCCCTGGACCGGGCAGTCCCCTGAACTGGGCAACCGCCTGGACCAGGAAGCTCCTTTGCACCAGCCTCACAAAAGGAGATGAACAACTTGCTGAAATGTGTAAGCCCTGCCTCTGGCATCTCAAAGAGCTTATCAGGTAGGGCACAGCCTCTACCCAGGCAAGACACAGAGCACCCCCTCTAACATTCTGGGAAACAAGTCTGAAAAAAGAGATGATTTGCTCACAGGTCATCTCACAACCCGAAATTTGCAAATGGAGCACAAGAAACCTCCCCCTTTCTTTCATCAGCCCATATGCCTGTAGCTATATATATTCCATCACCCAATTCCTGGCATGATTTCCCTGGCCTAACTCTCAGGCCTTGGATCCACCCAGGAGTTCAAGATGCTTCTCTCTCTCTCTCTCTCTCTCTCTCTCTCTCTCTCTCTGTCTCTCTCTCTCTCTCTCTGCTGTCCTTTCCCTTCCCCAAAGTCCTTCACTACCTCCAATAAGGCCTATATATTTGCTTTTCATCCCTAACTGAGCTCTGTCTCCTTCCTGTGGCTCTGTCTCAACCTCTCAACTACCACTGAATCGACGCTGACTCATAGTGACCCCTCTGCTGGTGTCCAAAGCTGTAACACTGGGAGAATAAACCTGGTCCTATGATCTGCTCGGTGAACCCTGGCATGGACTATGATGACCTTAGACCTCAGTCATACAGAGAACAAGGCACCCTCCCCACCAAGGACCACACAAGAGCGATTCTATGTGGAAGCACAACTGAGTGAACTGGGTTCTACTTCAAAACTACTGAAGCCTTTGGGTTGAGTGCTGAAATTCCCTGATGAGAGAAGAAGCAAATAAATGGTCCTGGAGATCATTGGACCTTGGCTGGGACCCCCTAGCTAGTAGGCATTCAATGAAAGAGGACCCAGTGCCACCATATTTTCTTAATGCTCCCCTTGTATTAAATGGCAGACATTAATCTGGTAGGCAGGGATTCACCCTTGTAAGGAAAGTCACAGGAAAGTTTCCCCTAACACCAACCCCCATGCTCAATGTAAAGAGAGTTCAATCAATGAAGAAATCAATCTGTACAAGGAAACAATTCATGGATTACAGCTCAAAGTTGGAATATACTTACATAAACCCTTCCTTTCCACCTTAAATTTTTTGCCCTTGAATCATTGAATAAATTATTGATGTTGTCAATTCAATTGCCTTATACCTAGGGACATAATTGACAATGTTTTCTTTTTTGCATGTTTGCTTGTTTGGGGAGGGTAGCTTGCTTGTTTTTGCCTTTTGTTGTTCTTGTTGGTTTTTGTTTCTGTTTTTGTCATAATATGACCACTAAAGTAAACCAGAGTCATTCATAACCCATGGTCAAGCAGATATATTCTAGGCTCCCACTTAATTTTAACCCCAATCCAATTACAGTCAGTTCTTACATCATGGCCCAGCTCAAAACTCCCCTTCATGAAGAGATCACTGAATATAAAGGGGCTACAACAAAGTGTGATGAAGAAAGTAGTAGGTGCCAGACTATCAATTGGAATAGTGTCTGGGGTCTTTTTTTTTAATCATTTTATTGAGAGCTCATACAGCTCTTATCACAATCCATACATCCATCCATTGTATGAAGCACATTGTACATATGCTGCCATCATCATTTTCTAAACATTTTCTTTCTACTTGAGCCCTTGGTATCAAGTTCTCATTCCCCTCATTCCTCTACCCTCCATCTTCCAGGAACTCTTGATCTTTTGTAATTTTTGTTTCATGTCTTACACTGAACAATGTCTCCCTTCACCTACTTTCCTCTTGTCCATCCCCCAGGGAGGGGTTATATGTAGCTCATTATGATTGGTTCCCCTTTTTCACCCCCACCTTCTCCTTCTCCTCCTGGTATTGCTACTCTCATTATTGATCCTGAAGGGTTTATCTGTCCTGAATTCCCTGTGTTTTCAGCTCTTATCTGTGCCGGTGTACATACTCTGGTTTAGCTGGATTTGTAAGGTAGAATTGGGGTCATGATAGTGGGGGGGGGTGCAGGATTAAAGAATTAAAGTTATATGTTTCATCAAAACTATACTTCACTCTGACTGGCTCATCTCTTCTTTATAACCCTTCTGAACGAGAAGTCTAATTGTCTACAGATGGGCTTTGAGTCTCTACTCCACACTCCGCCTCATTAACATTGATATTATTTTTTTGTTCTGGGTCTTTAGTGCCTGATACTTGATCCCATTAACACCTCATGATCACAGAAGCTGATGAACTTTTTCAATGAGAACATGCTGTTTCTCATCGAGGTGGCCACTTGTTTATCTTCAAGTCTTTAAGATGTCAGAGATCTTCAAAGCTTATATTCAAGCAAGTAGCCATCTAAGTGAAGCCTTAATTAAGTCCACATCCAATAAGCACACCAGAAGTGTGATCCAAAGATGACATTAACAAAAATCCAAATATGATGAAAGAAAAAGTACCAGAGCTCAACTTGTGAATACCCTATTTGCAGAAGGGTATGGAAGTCCAGTGAGAGCTCAAAATCTACCTGCAAGCTATCTAGTCAGATTAAGCCTCTGATATACCCCATGAAGTCACAGGTAAGGGACTCAGACTGTATTATTAGAGATGATTGTAAGCTTGATTATGGTGAATCGATCCACACTATAACATGATGTTTAGTCAGTTGACCTACTCTCGACCTTGACTCAACCTAAATTTGCTCTAAGTTTAAATATTTCAACCTTATTTCATGACAGAAATTTCTTCTCTAGATATTTTAATATTGTTGGTACTCTTTTATCTTTTGATCTTTATTTGTAGCTGTAGATGATCATGGTTTTTCTTTTTTTCTGTTTTTTAAGTTGTTTCTGTCACATTTCCCAATTTACGAAGCACAGAAGGAGTGGATGCATACAGACAATAACTGATGCAATGGTTCCTCACGGAGGGGGGCATGGAATGGGGAGTGTGAGAGGAATTGGGGAGCAAGTAAATAATACAGGAGCAGGAAGGGAGCACTAGAGCCAATTGTGATGATGTATATACAACTCTTTTTAAAAGTAACTTAACTAAGGAAGTGCATGATATGTGAATTTTACATCCAGAAAACTTCTATTTAAAAAAGTAAAGAAAGAGACAAAAATTGACCAAAGGTTACCATGGGTGAAGGAGAGTGAGTTTTTGCTCAGGGGACATTGAGTTCATGCTAATGGTAGTAGAATAATGTGGAAAAGAACATCAATGATTGTTTCACAACACAAAAAATACTGGGTACATTTTTTCCACAATTAAAAAATAATAACTATTACACTAACAACAGTGAATACAAGGAAGAATAAAATGTTCTAAAATGGAGTTTGGTAATGGTTTTACAACTCTTCTTAGTATGCTTGAACTCTGAAACTCTATGATATGTGGATGAAGTGCTAATAAAACTGTTTAAAAAAGAAAAAAGAAAAATAAGAGTGGATGTCAGAAGAGAATGTAAAACTTGTTATTAATTATAGAGTCACTAGCACATAGAAGAAATGATGTCAAAGTACCGAATAGGAAATTTCAAAGGGCAGCTCGAGAAGACAAAGTCACATATCATAATGAATGTCATATCAGAATGAAATGTGCAAAGCCTAATGTTCAACAAACTGAAAGGAAGAACATACACATCATATCTTAAACTGAAAGAACTCAAAAAAATCAGGTTTGAGATTAATGCTGAAAGATTCTATAGGAAAAACGCTGAAAAATGCAGGCAGTATCCCAAGAAGATAGAATACACAGCACCACTGTACCAAAAAGGACGAGTCAACATTCAATCACTTCAAGAGGCAGCAAATGAGCAAGAACCAGTGGTGATGCGGGAAAACCTCGAGCTGCACTGAAGGCGTTAGTCAAAAGCACGGCGCCAGGAATGGAAGGGATCACCATGGAAATGTTTGAAGGTGCTAACTCATCTTTGCCAAAAAGTTTGGAAGACGACTGCTTGGCCAGCTTACTGGACTCACTACCATCGAGTTAATGTTGAATCGCTGTGCCACCCTGTGCGTTTCCTAGACTGTAACTGTTTAGGGAATTAGAAAGCCCAGTCTTCCTCCAGTGAACCGACCGTTGGCTTAGAATTGCTGATCATGCAAATTACAGCCCAACGCTTAACCACTACTGGAAACATCCATCTGTGTACCCATCTCAAAGAAAAGTGGCCCGACAGAATGCTAAAGCTGTAAAACAGCCTCCTGGATTGCCAAAATAATATAAATGCATGTGTCTTGGAAGAAGTACAGCCAGAGTGCCTTTTCTTAGAGGCAAGGATGGAGAGATTTCACCTCATGTACTTTGGGCATGTTGTCAGGAGAGATCAGTGCCTAGAAAAGGGCGTCATCATTGGCACAGCAGTGGGACGGTGAAGAAGAGAAAGACGTTCAATAAGATGGATGGACACAGCGGCTGCATCAGTGGGCTCCAACATAAAAACGGTTGTGAGGACAGCACAGGGTGGTCAGAGTTCCATTCCGTTGTACACAGAGTCCCTGTGAATTAGAACCAACTCAACACTGCCTCACCACAGCAGCTCCAGCTTCCTGATAAAGTGATCCTTTTCTTTGCTTTATTTGTGCAGTGAATTGCATCAATTATTTGTCTGATGCTGATCCATCCATGTAAACTAATATGGCTCCCAATCTATCATGATGTGCTATTTTGTGCTACTTATTATATTCTCTAAGATTTTGTTGAGAAATTTGGGGTCGATAGTCATGAGTGGTATTGGTGTAGAAGCTTATACTCATGTCTGTACAGTGTAGAGGCATCCTGGCAGCATCGTCGGTTATGAATTGGGCTGCCAGCCAGAAGGTCAACAGTTTGAAGCCATCAGCCCGTCTGTGGAAGAAAGATAGTAAGACGTTCTGTTCCCCTGAAGACTGATGGCTTCAGAAGCTGCCCGGGGCATTTCTCCAATGTTGTGTAGGGTTACTTTGACTTACAATCGACTCAGTGGCAGTGGATTTGATTTGTGGTGTGTGGGGGTTCTCTTTGGGGTTTGTTTGTTTGACTAGTCTGGGTGTCAGGTTTTGGCTTGATGTGCTCACTATATAAAATGAATTCAAAAGTATTTTGTCCTTTTCCATATTCTGTACTAGTTTGAGCAGAATTAGTGTGAGCTTTTCTTTGAGTATTTGGTAGATTTGCCACTGGACTTGGTGGGGGTGGCGTGGGGGATGTTTAATGATGTGATCGATTGTCTTCCTTATGTCATGAGTCCGTTCAGATTTTCTAATTTAGTCCGTGTTAGTTTAGATGGACAGTGTTTCTAGAAAGTCATCTATTTTTTCCTAAATTGTCAAATTTGCTGGGGTACAGTTCTTCCTGGTAGTCTATTTAATCATCTTATCCAAAAGAAAAAGTATCAGTCATTATCAACTCTAGAGAAAATACCAGAAACATTATTTAAAAAACGTTTGGGACATTTTTTATCTGCAAAGGGAAAATTGACAAAAGTAAACAAAAATGATAGTCTGTAAGTTTTTTTTAAAGCATTCCTATCAAGTGTGATTATAGGAACATCCCTATGGTGCACTCTGGTCACTAACATCGGATAGGTATTTGGCACAATCCACAGAATTATAATTGTGTATTGCAATCTGTGTGAGTCCATGGACCAGAACCATTTTGGTCACTCCGAAAATAATTACACTTTTTATTTTAGGAAACAATGACACAACTTATGAAGTGAAAAATCTATGAGTTTCTTAATCCTCATTTCAGAGCTGAGCAAAGTATCATTTCAAGGAAAAAAAACTCTGAAATAGCTACTAAAATTCATAAGCACACATACTGTTTGTACCAAATATCCCACCATGAGAACTCTATTGTGCAGAACAGGACAACATCGGTGTTGATCTATGTTTCTATTGAAGGACTGTCTTAATGACAACAATGTAGTAACAACCTGGATATCCTTGAGGGAGGAATGGATGAATCAATTGCTTTCTCACATGAAACATGAAGTGTCTGTGAAAAATAAAGGACAGTAAAATGCATCTAGAGTGTTACCAAACTTGAGGAACTCAATAAATTCAACATACTTACTATGAAGGCAATCAGCAAATTGAGGAAATTCATTATCAAGAACGATGAATGTTTTAATCATTTATTGCATTAAAATGGTAGGCGGTTCGGCAGTGACCAAATAGCAGGTGACTTCTCAGTATAGTCAGACTGTGTGTGAAACCACTTTCCTTTGCCACAATTTCGTCAGGGCTCTTTTCATCTCATTGTTTCGCAAGCTGTAGATAAGTGGATTCAGCAGAGGGGTGAGCAAAGTGTAAGCCAGAGACATCAGTTTCTTGGTTTCTGGGGAGTAGCCGGATTTGGGTTGTAAGTATGTCATATTGGCTGTGCCATAAAAGAGGGTCACAGAGGTGAGATGAGAGGCACAGGTGGAAAAAGCTTTTTGCCTCCCAGTGGTTGATGGCATCTTCAAGATGGCAAAGAGAATTCGAACGTAGGACAAAAGTATAAGCAAGAAAGGGACCATGACGATTAAAATGGTCCCCGTGAAAGCATAGATTTCGAACAAGAAAGTGTCTGCACATACAAGCTCTAGCACTGGGGGAGTTTCACAGAAAAGATGATTGATTTCATTTGGACCACAAAACGGGAAGCTAAACACCCACGTGGTTTGCACAGTAGCCACCATGACCCCTGACATCCACGAGAACATCACCAACTTGAGAAAGACCACTTTGGTCATAATCACCGGGTAGCTCAGAGGATGACAGATGGCAGCAAATCGGTCATAAGCCATGGCCCCCAGGAGAAAACATTCAGTGCCGCCAAAAAGAAGAATGAAATACATCTGCGCAAAACAGCCAGCAAATGAAATCGTGGGTTTCTCCATGGAAAGGACCACCAGCATCCTCGGCATAATGGCCGCACTGAAACTCACTTCCACCACCGATAAGTTCTGGAGGAACAGGTACATTGGCACCTGAAGGCTCTGGTCTAGAGAGATGACAACAATGATGATCATATTCCCTATCAGTGTCACCAGATAGATAACCAAAAACAGTCCAAAGAGCCACTCCTGGAGTTCGGGAAAGTTTGAAAATCCCAAGAGGATGAATTCCACCACAGAGCTTTGGTTTTGCCTTTTCATTTCAATTGTCGAACATGTCTTCTTGTTATGGACATAGCGTGTAAACGGCAAAGCCCCAGCCAGGGTGTGGCATTCTTGACAGATATGACGATGCACACATCCTGACAGAAATTCTGATTGGCAGTTTTATAAAATGACCAATCACTTGGAATGATGCATCTTTCCAATTGAACTGAAGAATTGAAGAAAGCTGGCTCAGAAATCTTGTGTGGAAAGTACAAAACTCAGCAGGTGTTCTCTGGCAGTGTGTTTGCTAAGTAGGCTAAAAAGGAAACCTGTTCTTAGGACATGCGCAAACATATTCATGACACTGATGGTCGCATCACTTTGTTTTCCCCAATTGTTGCTTTCTATATGAATTTTAAAATAAAGTATCTCAAAAGGAGACAATAAAAATCCAGGATTAAAAAATTATTACGAATAGTTCAAAATTAAAACAAGTTTTTATAAATATGCATTTAAAATATCAAGTTAAATCAAAATGTATTTGTGTTGCTTTGTTGACGATGAAAAATATGAATGCACACAAAGAGACACAGAACACGTCAAGGAAATTGAACTTTAGGCAAACTTGTCTTGGGCAAGCATCAATGAATCTGCCCCAAGCATAGTGACTCCTGGAATCAAGAACCTGAAATTTATTGTATGGTAAGCTTGCCTATTTGATATTGATGTAACTAGATCATAACCAGCCAGTCTCAGCTTTCTTGTTCAGAACAGTTTCGCTGTTCACCTTTGTCCACAGTCCCATGCCAACTCCACAGTGCCATTGGAGCCCCTTATGTTTTTCAAAAAACAAAACAAACAAACGAAAAACTCAATTCTCAAACTCCTTGCCAAAGAGTGGATTCTAACTCATAGGACAGGGACACTTTTCAGAGACCCGAATATATATTTTGAGGAGGGGGGGGGGGTATCTCTGAAGACCTGAATATTTGATGAACCGGAAAGCCTTTTCTTTCTCAGCAGATGCCTGGTGGTTTTGAATTAGCAGCTACCACCTAACCTGCTGTACCCGTGAGACTCCTGCCTTATCTATTTAGAAGGAGCCAAATAACCTTTGATGCTTCTTAGGACTCTGGCACGTCTCGTTTCTCTGATTCAGTCTTAGAAAACTACTTAGGGCCACTCCTTTGTGTAAATAAGGGACAGAATAAAGGGAGGATAGGAAGTGGTGGGGAAAATTTAGGAGGCCAACTTTCTGCCTGAGTTCCAGTCCAAACAGAACACCCTCCTAATCCAGCTTCCCTTTCAGAGTCCTCTTGGGCAAGGCACTGTCCAGGTCCCTTCCAGTCACTGAGCTCATCCCCTCCCTACCCTCAGAATCTAATTCTTGGTCAAGGTCCACAGATCTTTAAGATATGGGCCCCCACCACCCCATTGCCACTGCCCCAGCTCACTGCCTCTCTCCTCTCCCACGTCAAAGACTCCTCTCATGATTAAATTGTATCCTAACTGCTTTCTCCATGTTTTGCACCTTCCCTTCCAGTGCATACCTCACGTTTCTGCCAGAAATTCTCACCTACCTTTTCCCAGTCCTTCAGGGCTTCTCCCCATAAGTAGAATAATCCTGTTTATCAGGATGGTATTTAGGAGAAACCAGAGTTATACCAAGGGTTTTAGAAAGCTAAATGGAGGAAAGATTACTTCTGAGTGGAAAGAGAGAGGGGACAACTGTGATTACAGGATGCCGTTGGTGTCATGGTCATCATTAAGAAAGACAGCATTAAAAAAAAAAGAAAGACAACATAAAGAAAATGACTTTAAAATAATAAAGAAACCAACCTTGATCAAAGGTTGCCAGAGGGGAAGGAGAATGTGTTTTTGCTTAGAGAGCATTAAATGTATGTTAATGGTAGTGGGGCAATCTGGGAAAGGGTATCAGTAATGGTTGTACAGCATGGAGCACCATCAATGGCACTGAATTACATGTGAAGAAGTTGGTGAATTGAAGAACTTTTCATTCTGTAGATTTTTGCCACAGGCAAACAAAAAACCATCACATGAATACCAATGAGAACAACAAAGAAGAAAATGTTCTAGAATGCGATGACAGTTATACAACTTTTCTTGTTATGATTGTTGAATTGTATGATATGTAGATGAAGTGCCAGTAAAGCTGCTTAAAACACACAGAAAAACAGCATAAGGTTGACCTGCTCAAGTCAAAAGTTGGTGGATGCATCCTTAGCCTTAGAAAGGAGGTCTGCTGACCTTTGTATGATGCTTTGAAAACAGAATTTCATGAAGGGACAAAAGAATGTCAGAAAGAGACATCGTGTTCAGGACATATAATGTTGTCTTAAGGTCCAGAGGAATAGCACCTTGGCAGAAAGCAGAAGGCAAGTTTCTTTATTCCTCACTAACTTTCACCAAAGTCATACAATAAAACCAAACACCTAAATTTACTATCATAGGTATATTTTGAAGGATCAAAAAAAAAATCTCCTAAGATGGATTCTGCAGAAAGAAAACATTTAGGGATCATATTAAATATATTTGAGTACATTCAGTTCTAAATATAAAAATGGATGTAAATGCTTTTAAAAAATAAGGAAATAAATGAGGCAGCCCTTGAGCAGTTGCCATCTAGTTAATTCTGACTCCGAGTAGAATTGTGCTACACGGGGTTCTCAACACTGGCCCTTCTGAAGGACATCAGCAGATCTTTCTTCTGAGAGCAAAACAGAGAACAGGCAGGAAGATGAGAAAACACGATTAGGGAACAAACCTATGTCACCACCTTCAGAAGCGATGAAGAGAAAAGAAATTTAAATACTCCTTCGTTTTCCTTTAACACAAAATACCCAATTACTGTAATGCATGCGTGTCACACCGGGCTCCATAGTTAACTTTTCTGTAGAACCTATCTTTCCACAGGAGTGTCCTCTTTCCTGAACTATTTCACCCCAACCCCAAATTTTTTTTTTGGGGGGGGGCATCACTGCTCTCCGGTGGTGGGAGTAGGAGGCCCAGCCCCACTGCTGGAATTGAACCTCTGTCCCAGTGGGCCACAGTCCCGCGCACAACCACTACGCCACCGAGGCTCAGCCCTTCCCAACCCCAAATTTTATCATCCCCTACGATGTTGTTACAGGTGCCAGCTGACTATTCATAACACAAGTGATTACCCAAACGAGCACCAAAACCAGATGCCAGGTGGCTTCCAAAGGCTGGTGGGAAAACGGAATTGGAATTTTTCCACAAACTTTTTGAAACCTCCTCATACGTCAACTGTGTCTGTTGACTCTTGAGCGCTGAATTAGCACTTGAGAAGCAGCTCTGTCATTGAGAATAACTGTAAAGGATACATTTACCAACAAGGATAGAGACAAAAATCTTCCGTTGCTTACAGATTTCCTGATTGTTTCTGATTTTCATCACATTTAATTATATGTTTTACCTTTTTAGTTAAAACAAAATAAAAAGCGCTTATAAACCAAACGCAGTGATTCCATGCACTGGTTTTTATGGCATATTCTAGGATAATATATTGCATTCCCTATGAGTATCCCTCCCTGGAGGATTTACACCCAATTAGTACAGACTTTCCACGTGGAGACAAGAAAGCTCATTTACACAAACTTGAAGTATCACTCCTGAAGGCATCTGCAGAAATAAATACCTCTTTACATAAGAGACTCAATTCCACAATGGTATCCTATTCCCTGAGTGACATACATGGTGAAACATTCAATTGCTAGCCCAAAGTCTGGCCATCTGAACACACCCAGGGTCTCCCCGCAAGATTGGTCTGTGTCGGAAGGGTCTAGCCTTGAAAACTGTTAGAGCAGTTCTGCTCCCTAAACACAGGGCCACCGTGAGTCGGAATCGACCCAACAACATGTTCAATAGGATTTAAAGCACAGGGTAGTGAATAGGAAAACAGGAAAGAAAAGAAGAGGGAGAGGTGAGAGTATGAACAAAAACAGGCAACCTAGAGGTATCTGTTAAAAAGTTTGTGCAATGGTGAAACAGATGCAAGTTAAAACGAGAAACTGATATCTCTTGGTAAAAATCCTAGATGCTCCACTAGCCTGTGCAATCATAAGGTGTCAAAGGAATCAGGTGTCGGGCATCAAAGAACAAAAAATCATTTCGTTGAGAATGAAGAACAGTGCAGAGAGCAGATCCAAAACCCATATGTAGATAAATGGACATCCCCTTACACAAGGGTCTTGGGGAGTAGACGAGCCAGTCAGGGTGCAGTGTAGCAACCATGAAACATACAACTTTTCCCTAGTACTTTAATGCTTCCTCTCCATCTCCCACCTCTCACTATCACGACCCCAATTCTACCTTTCAAATCTAGCTAGACCAGAGGGCATACAGTGGTACAGATAGGAATTGGAAACACAGGGAATCCAGGGTGGACAGATGAGCCCCTCAGGACCAGTGGTGAGAATGGCAATACTAGGACGGTAGAGGGAAAGTGGGGTAGAAAGGGGAAACCGATTATAAGGATCTACATATAACCCCCTCCCTGGAGGGCAGACAGCTGAGAAGTGGGTGAGGGATAGACATTGGACAGTGTAAGCTATGACAAAGCAATAATAATTTATAAATTATCAAGGGTTCAAGAGGGAGGAGGGGTGGGGAGGGGAGAGGGGAAATGAGGAGCTGATACCAGGGGTTCAAGTAGAAAGCAAATGTCCTGAGAATGGTGATGGCAACAGATGTACAAATGTGCTTGACATAATGGAGGGATATATGGACTACGATGAGTTGTATGAGCCCCCAATGGAATGATTTTTAAGACTCTTAGATGCTCCTCTAGAACCTTCTGTGCCTTCTTTCAGAAGTGTAAACACAAGTCAAATCCGACCCACTGTCCTTGAGTCACTTTCGAGCCACAGAGAGCCTGCATAGGGTTTCTGAAGCTGCACGTCCTTGTGGTTAGCAGACTGCCTCTTCTTTCTCCAGTCTAGTAGCTGGTAGGTTTGAACCACCAACCCTGCAGTGAGCTGTACAATAGTTACTCAACAGTGCCACAATGTCTCCTTCATAGAGAGTGACGGAAAATTCCAGTTGTGGAAGTCTGTAAGTGAACGGAGTTGAGAACCTTGCCAACTTCAGAGATTGAGTCCATTACAAAAAATGAAGGATTACAAAAAACCACTGTGTCGGAGAGGGTTCTCTAGAGAAATAAAACCAGGACACTAGTAATTCTCTTTATATATTTATATAGAGAGAAGGGTATATAAGATAAGAAAGAAACAACTATCTATAAAGCAGTACAAATTGCTCAGTGCAACTCACTTATGTGAGACAGCTAGAAGACTGTCAGTCCTTCGAGTCTTGAGGGCCGCTGAGTAGTCCTCTGTAGAGCAATTCAAGCTATCTGGTCACAGGCAGCAAACAGCAGAGCAGGTCGCCAACAGTCAGCCAGATGACAGAGTTCAACAGTCCCCAGCTCAAGAGATGTCTATCCCAGGAGCGTGGTGAAATAGGGCTTGAAGGAACCTCAACTCACAGCTCCACAGTCCACGATTAGGTGTCCCATGGGTAGTGTTGCTTGGAGGTCGAGGCACAGGACGAACAAGGCAGCTGTCTGTTCCGAAGATCTGAAAGCAAGAGCAAGGGCGGGACTCGCCAAGCCCTTCCTATCTCTTCCCTTCAATTCATCCCGTGTGTTCATTGGCCATGCCATCACAACAGACCCACCAATCTTTTGTGGCCATGTTGGCATAGCAAACCTATCCGTCACAACCACATAACCTATTTGTTAAAGACTCTTCTTTGGGCTGAGCCCCGGTGGTGTAGTGGTTGAGTGTGGAGCTGCGGCCCACTGACTTGGCAGTTCAAAACCAGCAGCAGCTCTCCAGGAGCAAGGCAGGGCCTCCCACTCCCACCAGAGGGCAGTGATGCCTCCCCCCCAAAAAAAAACAAAAAACAAAAAAACCCAAAGAATCTTCTTTGTACTGACCGTTTGCTCATGGGATAGACTGGAAATCTGACCATAAAGAGCACTGTTAACAGCCCTAGGTGAATGCTCTTGTTAGAAAACCCAGTGGGAGTCTTTTTTTTTTTAACAGTTTTATTGATACCTAATTCATGTACTATACAATTCAATGGCTTTAGTATGCTTTTAAAAACAAACAGTTGTGCAATCATCATTACAATTGATGTAAGAACATTTTCTTCATTTGTGTACTCATTGTTATTAACTCCCTAGTTTCCCCAGCCTCCTCTCTCATAACCCTAAAAAAAATATTATTTTAGTTACAATCTCTATTGATGTACCTGTCCTGGATCTGATATCAAGAAAATCATGCCCAAAAGCTCCTTACAACAACAACAAAATTAAACACAGAAAAGTTTCAATCCAAGAGAAAGCAGAAAATAAAAACTAAAATAAATTTAGAATGTGTCAAAATGGAAAGTAAATGATAAGATATTAAAATTTAACCTAACTCTATTTGCATTAATTCACTTTCTGATTAACTCTAGCTTAAGGCAAGGCTATTAACAACAACAACAAAACCAAACCAATGCCCATTCATAGAGACCCTATAGAATGGGTGGGGTAGAACTGCCCAGGTGATTTCTGAGCCTGTCACACTTTATGGAAGTAGCAAGCCTCATCTTTCTACAGCTTGTGGTTTTGAACTGCTGATCTTGAAGTTCGCAACCCAGTGCCTAACCATGCCTCCACCAGGGCATGGAGCCTTCATCCATGTGGGGACTCTGCAAATGGAGTTTGGGCTTTCACTGTCATCCAGAGCCTTCAGCAAACCTGGTGCTCAGAATGTAAGCTCTAATACAATCCCCTCCTCTGATCTTGGATTTTATTATTCCCCATCCTTGGATCACATGGGCTAGTGTGCTTCTTCCATGTGGGCTTGACTGACACGTCACTTAGATGGCTGTTTGTTTTAAGACAAGCATTTAAACCTTAGATACTCTTGTTGCTGATAGATGGACACCATATGCTTTGTTCACCACCCTATGCCACCTCTCCAATGCATCAAAAGGGAAAGCAAATGGTAAGTATCAAGCTGGGCTGAATCAAAAGAACTGATGGTTCTTAGGTTAGCCCTATAGTTAAGTACAAGCTCAAAATCCATTCATATAGATAAGGTTTATATTTAACCCCATTTCACTCCAGTGGCAGCCTTATCAACTTTTTGAGGTATAATATAAGTAAGCTCTCATAAGAGCTGTAAGAGCCCCAATAAAAGCATTGGGTAAAAAAATAAAAAAATTAAAAAAAAAGATTAAAAAACAACTCAGTCCCTTAGAGACATTCTACTGACAAGATACAAGGCAGACTCCCTGTGAGACATCCCGGAGGAGAAGCCACATGGGCTTACCCTGATGTAACCATATCTCAAAAGCTGGAGAGGCTACATGGAGACTCCTGCCAGTGCAGAGATGCTTGAGAAGCCACAGAGAGGTCGCTGCCAGAGCTGAGATGCTTCTACCACCACTGCACACACAAGACTCTGCACCCACTGGCCTGTGATTGTCCTGGAGACATTGCATATGCTTCATGAGTCTGAAGAGGACTAATGGATTGGTATCAGACATATGGGCTAATATCAGACTTATGAACTCGACTGGGTTGGGTTGCTTTCTCAATGTTCTATTCCTCTTGTTTATAAACCTCTTCCTAATATGCAAAAAAGTAAGCTCCATGAATCCTTTGGTAATTCTAATAATAAAATCATTAAGATAGTCAAAGATATAGGATTTCAAATACTATTGAGATAAGGTATTTATTGATAGGAAAAATTTTAGACTAAAATATGATATATGTTCATTTATATATATTAAAATCTTACATGGCTGAATCTCATTTGAAAAAACGAGGATTAGGCCCAGGGCATGAAGTTCAATAATACTCATTTGCTCCAACAAAACTATGTCTTCAGAACTAAGATGTCATAAAAAATTAGGAAAATATTGGGGTTGAGCCCCGGTTGCGTAGTGGTTGTGCACGGGACTGCGACCCACTGGGATGGAGGTTCAATTTCAGCAGCAGCTCCACAGGATCAAAGGCTGGGCCTCCTACTCCCACTACCAGAGGGCAGTGATGCCCCAAAACAACAAAACAAAACAAAAATTAGGAAACTATGAAAGTGGCAAAAAAAAAAAGTGGCAAATACATGATAACCTTAAGTTGCCTATTATTTGACAATCTCAAAAACAAGAGGTTTGAAGTGGAGTCCAATGATTTTCAAATCCACAGTCTTGGGGTAACATTCTCCCTCATCTACTCTAAGTAGCTGGTTACCATTGTGTCCCCAGGGCTCTAGTCCAGTAAGTCATTGGATGTACATCTCTCAAACTAAGAGGTCATGTGAAGATAAAATAAGGATATAATTGAGCCCTTTGTAGTGAGATCATCCCCCGAGTGAAGCTTAGACCAGAATTTTGAAGATACAAGAATAGATAAAATCAAAAAGGGAAACAAAATGGATATTTAGGACTGAACAATGTAATGGAAGGAAAACAAGGGTATTGATGCCACCAATGTAAAGGGAAGATAACATCTAAAGAAAAAAAATACTAAGTAGTGTCAAATATTATTGAGAAGTTCGGCCTACTAGACTCAAGATGTGCAACCTTTAAGAAAATGCAGAGCAATATGCACTCAAGTTTAATATCCTACAATTAGTTTTGTCACCACTAATAGGGATGATTATACTGTTACAGACCTATAAGAAGTTGGCAGATTCAAGGAGTTGTTTACATGCCATTTAGGTGACTTTAAATTGTTTCAAATAACCAAGGCTACTAGGGACCTTTAGCATTTGGGGCAAGATTTGCATCCAGCAGAGTTATCATGCCAGAGAAGTCTAGGGAATCTTGGGAAGCAGTTGTCATCAGGGCCCTGAAAAAGACAAAAGCAAAAACCAACTGGCTCTCCTTGGAGCCGTTTCATGAATGATGAGAGGTAGACCTTCCAGATGGGTAACCAAATCCTTGATTTCCTCATAAATCAACTATCAATAAAAGCAGAACACACTAATTTATTCAGCCAGCCAAGCTTCACTACTTTGAGCAAATCATGCTTTCAGTTCTGGGCATGTTGAAGTGAATGAAAACACAACAATGGTTCCCCAATAGAGCTAATGATCCAGCAGAGAAAACTGGCTGTGGACCAAATAAGTATATTTTACAGGCTATTGGAAGATTAAAAAATAATTAGGAAGAAAGGTAAAAGACATACTTGATTTGTGAAGGGAGGTGGTTGCAGTTTAAAGAGGAATGGTGAGGGAAGGCTGGCCTGAGAGGGTGACATGACATGTGAGCAAGCACTTAAGAAAGGTGATGGAATCGACCATCCGGCTGCTGGAGACACAACTGCTTCATTCACAGAGCCTCAGAGGCAAAAGCACGCCTAGCATTTTTTTATTCCGTAAGATTTATTCTTTCATGGACTTTTTATTTCATAAATGCTTACAGAACAGACATTCAATAATTCTTACACATTGTTATCAAAGTCATCCACTGCAACTCCCTCAATATGCCATTGTCTATCCCACTTTGTCCCTGGATTTCCTGTTTCCATTCCTCCTTTTTTCCTAACCCTCTGAACTTTGTCCAGGGTAAAATGCTGCGCTTTGGATCTGAAGCGACTAATGATTCTAAATCAGTGGTGACTTCAGTCCCATATTTGAGGGTTCTCACCTATCTCTATTGAACCAGTAAGCTGAGTCTTTTTTTTTTTATGATTTCAGATTCTGACACACATTTTTCTCCCACTCAATGATGGACTTTCCAATGTGATCCTTTCACAGCAGTTGGTAGTGGCAGCCAAGCACCATCTACTTCTACTGGTCTCAGGACTTTGTTTACATAGTCCATTAGTCATTGGACTAATTGTTTCAAATAGAGGAATATCAATGCAAGAATAAGAGCAAGATGAAGATGTAATGGTGTCTACTGTAAATGAAGCTTGCCCTTTGCCTGATAAGAAGCTCCCCTGGGAATTGTATGGCAGCGTGACATGACTTAGGTTGTAATAGTAAAACTCTGGCTGCTGAGTTAAGAATAGATTCTGGCAAATGTTATGAGAATGATGAGGGCAGTGGATGTACAGATGTGCTTGATACACATGGACTTACATATGGATTGTGATAAGAGTTGTTTGAGTCCTCAATAAAAGGATTTAAAAAAAAAAAAGAATGGATTTGGGGGTTAAAGGAGGACATGAAACAAAGCAGAGAAACATTTCTGAATAGTCAGTCGCTCTAACCTCAGTTAGCTGAGGCTTTTGATGAGCCTGCTTCACAGCCAACCTCTTCCTCTTCTAAATTCTGCTTTCTTCATGTCCCTTCTACAGATGTTGATCCCAGGAGCAACTAATCTCCATACCAGAATCTCCATTGATATTTTAAATTGGCTGGGCCAGGGTTCTTAGTAGTTTGGCAATTAAGATGTAGCAGCTCCTCTGTGATGAGATCTTGGGGGGGGGATGGAAGGGCGGGGGGGAGATGTTGGGTAACCAGCTTCCCATCTACATGGATACTATGGAAAAACTTACTTGATTTTTGCTAGTCTACAGTCTACATCTGGTTCACCATCTCACCTCTGGTTCTTTGGACTTGAGTCGGTGACCTACTGTATTGCCTGCTTATCCTGGGAGTCCTCAGCAGTCTGGTATTTTACCTACTGACCTTGGATTTATTCTGTCATCTGGCTTGCTGATCTTGGGTTCATCAGCTCCTGCAGCTACGCAAGTCAGGGAAAGGCTCCAGCCTGACACGGAGCCCATAGACTGGAAACGTCCATTTTCTTGACACAAATCTCTGTATACACACATATATAAGCTTCACTGGTTTTGCTTCTCTAGAAACAAATGAAGCCCAAGACTGCTTCCTAGAGAATTCAACTGTGACAATCAGCAAACATACACACCTTGGCCCACAGAGAGAAGTAGGTAGAAGAATTAGTTGAAGCATTTGTTAAAATAAAAATCACATTGATCCAATAATATAAATGATTTGAGATTAATATGTCATTTGCAAGTAGGACAATTCTTCTGATGATTAGAGAGTCGACATGTTCCAAACTTGAGAGAACTTCCAAAGATTCTTACACAGCTTCTTATGAACATTGTCATGGAGACAGGACCAAAACAATGGTTCTGTTGTTTTTCAAAAGCCTTGAGCATTCATTACCCACAGAAATGTTAAAGCAAGTTCAACAGGCAGAAGGAAGTGAAGTGTTAGATTGACAGAAATAAGCAAAGGTTTTCAGAAAGCACTAAGATGTCCATCAATATAAAATACATTCTTTTCCTTTGATTTTCTTTAAATGATAACTGACTTCTGAAGCAAACAAATTATAACTAGATATTGGGTGTCATAGAATATTCACAAGAAAATATGCAACAATAGTGGAAGATATGGGGGAAGAAGTGGGAATGATGTCAGATTCCCAGAGCACATATGGCGGTCTACTATAATTTGAAGGTAGACTGTGATTAAAGAAACATATACTTCAAATTCTATGACAACCACTGAAATGTAAACAAACAAACCAAAACCTCACTACCATACATTCTGGTTCATAGTGACCTTAGATAGAATTTCTGTAAATCTTTATGGGAGCAGACAGCCTTGTGTTTCTCCTGAGGAGAAGCTTGTAGGTTTGAATCACTGACCTTGAAGTTAGCAGTCTTATGCTTACCTGGCAGCATCAGAGGAGCCATAAGTAATAAGCCAATCTCGTGAAACCAAACTCAGTGCCGTCAAGTGGTTGCTGATCACAGCAACACTACAGTACACAGGAGGACTACCCGTGTGGGTTTCTTTATGGGAACAGGGAGGTTCATCTCTTTCCTACAGAGCAGTCAGTGGTTTCTGAACTGCTGAGCTTGCAGTCACCAGGATGCCTAATAAGCCAATAGTGAAAATAAAATTAAATCCAAAAAAGTACTGAAAAAAAAAAAAGAAAGAAACCAGCTCTGAGTAACAGTTGGAACACACTCGAATGTACCTAACAACAAGTTAACAGAGGGAAGAAGCCAGATGGTTGATGTGAATCCAATCATATCAGTTATTACATTAATTATGTGTGGTGTAAATACAACACAGCAATTCAACATCAAAGATGGTCATATTAGGTTAAACAAGCAAGAACCAAACACATTCTCCAAGAACACACCTTAAGTCTTGTTGCCAGTGCATGGCAACTTTACGCATATGTTGTCCAGTCTTGTCCTCTCTTCCTGACTACTGGTATGTTTGAATGCATTGTTGTGGTTACTATGTCAATCAATCTTATTAAGGCTTTCCTAAGTTATAAGTGAAGGAGGGAGAAAAGGAATATGATACTGGAGCCAGGATAGATAGGCTAACCAATAGAATGTAATAGAATCCTGCAACAGAGTCATACCAATATGGGCACATGATATATATGCAACAGGAATACTCTTACTGCCCTCAAAGTTGGCATGTCATAAATGATGCTGGAGTAACTACATTTCCACATAGGTAAATTAAAAAGGGGAGGGGGGGTTCCTGGCTCTCATAGACCTGAAACTCAAGTCCAGATGGATTACAAAACTGGACTCTGCATCACAGGAGATGGGAAACAGCTAATTAGCTGAACTTGAGGCATCAGTCTAGCTCTATGTATCTAATTCTCTTTTCCATTTGTCCCTCCGATCTTCCACTCACTAGAGATCATCCATTAAGATGAGCTCTTATCTCTCGACTTGTTTTTGCTCAATGTCTTTCCCCAGTGCTCCTGTCTCTCCTCTTTGCCATTCAGCGCAATGGTCCCCATGTCTGCTTCTAAGTTGCTTGTCTTGAGGTCCCCTTTCGCTCTGTGTTTCCCCTTGGAAGACCCCAGCTGTGTCAATCTTGTGTTATGTTTGCTCTCTTTGTGCCCATTTTGCTCCTTTTCTGGTTCCCTGCTCAGACTGGTTTTGACAGAAAATGAGTGTCCTGGGTGATCTTCCTTTTTATTCCCTGTAGTGTCAGTCCATGCAACTGACACGCCACTTATCTGAATCCCCTTCACCAGGTTCTTGATTTTAGACTCATAGAGGGATAATTCCAGATCCCAAATGCTGCCATGCTTTATAGATTTCATTTGTTTATAAAAATGCTTCACATCCTGCTTGATGTTCGAAGGAATTTTGAAGCAGAGCTTCACCTCCAAGTTCGAGGAGCTCTCAGGTTTCAATATATCCAGTAAGAACTGCATACTGAGGGTCATATGCTCCTTCTCTGTCTCCAGCAGCCTTTCCAATTCCCGGCGCGATTCCTTCCCTAGCCGGCTGTGGTCCTCTTTCACCAGGTGGGACGTGGCATAAAAAAATTCCTGGAAGCTAATATGGCGGAAGCAGTAGTACTTCTTGATGACACGTCCCTCTTGGTAATCCAGGCTGCTCAGGAAAGCAGCCAGGTCGAGTCCATCTAGATTGTGCTTCCTGAGGTCAGCATCTTCAAAGAGGATCTGCTGTTGCTGGATTCCCTCAGCCGCCAAGGAGCAGAGTCCCCTCAGGACCCTGTGTCGGGAAAGGTCCGCGCAGTCCTCCTCCTCCTCACTGGGCGGCAAAAACATGGAGACGTAGATGGTGTAGATGTCAGTGCTGTTACTGGGCATGTCTGAGATGTCCCTGCCTCTTTGCGCCATCTCCTTCAACCAAGAACACACCATCCAACAAACGCCCGGCAGCTGACACGATTTGTTGAGGACGTCACTCCTTTGTACAAAGTCCAAGGCTCGCCTAGCCTGCTCCTCGTCTGTAAAGTAGGAGCTGAAATACCTCCTCCTCTCCTCCTCAGAGAAGCCTAGAACGTGGACATGGTAGAATTTCTCTAGCAAGGACTTCAGGTTCTGCAATGCCTGGGGCCGCGTGGTGATGAGCAGGGAGATGTGGGCACACAGCTCCCTCCGGATCAGACGGCGCAGCAGGTTCTCCATGGGGCTCAACGTTGGCCTCGCCAACTGGCGGGCGAAGGAGCTGGGCAGCTCATCGAAGC
Source organism: Nesogale talazaci (assembly GCA_004026705.1). Lineage (NCBI taxonomy): Eukaryota > Metazoa > Chordata > Mammalia > Afrosoricida > Tenrecidae > Nesogale > Nesogale talazaci. Next base: position 9,850 of record PVJH01007443.1, on the reverse strand, counting down.
CATCCACGATGAAGAGGACCCGCTCTGGCTGACCCAATATCTCTCGGACCGGAGCCTGGGCGTCTCCACAACACCAGCCGAGCAGCTGGGTCAGATCGCATGTGCGCAGCAGGGTCACCTCCCTGCAGCTCACATAGAAGACATAATCAAACTGGCCGGCGAACAGGGTGCCAGCCGCCCAGTCCTGCATGATTTTTCTCACCAGCGTTGTTTTTCCGGTGCCAGCATTGCCCTGAAGCACCACTGAGGATCGGGGGGGTCTCCCCGCTGAACTAAACAGATCCTCAACGGCGATCTCCTCCTGAGGAAGGCAAGGTTCTGAACCCCCGGAGTTGGGGAGGGCCATCAAAAGCAGCTGGCTGAAGCTGCCGTTGACTCCTCCCTTCGGTGTCTCCTCTAGGCAGCGCACGTACTCGCGGTATCGGTCTCTGTAATCTGAGCCAGACAAGCGGCATGTTAGGTAGGGATATGACAAAGAAAAACTACTATGCGGGCCCTGCAAACTCTGGGTTCTGTCCTTTGGACTCATCTTCTATTATCTCTAGGTTGGATTGCCCCTGAAAATGACAGTTCTGATTTCATGGAAAGAGATCGATTTTGTGTGTGTGTGTGTGTGTGTGTGTGTGTGTGTCACATGTCTACATCTGTAGGAATGCATAAAGGTGTGTCCTCTGTAAGTGGATACTGGAGGCAGGAGTGGGTGAATGTCCATAGCCACATGCGTTTACAGGGGTTATGCTTGGGAAGCATGTGCATGTTTGTGGAGGGAAGGTGTGCATGTCTATCTGTAAGGATGAGCTATGAGAACATGTGTGTGGAGTTCATGTGAGACGTGCCGTTTGCCAGGGTGGAGAGGGGGTGGGGGGGTGTGGAAAGGGAAACTGGGGGCAGTGAGATCCGAGAAGTCTGCTCTTGGTAAAGGATGGGCCAGATGCTAAAGATAAACGTGCTTCAGAGCAGCCTCTGTCTTCAAATGCCCCAGGAGGAAAGGAGGCCTGTGGGAGGCCACACAGGTACAGACAGATCCCCTGGTACCCTGTCATAAGGGAGAAGAGTCATTTAGGCTCCCCACCCACCCTACTCTCTAGGGTGACATCATTCCACGGTGCTTGGAATAAGCTAAGACACAGGAGAAGACAGACCTCCATGAAAAACAGCTTGAGCGGCCTACAAAGGAAGAGAGGCAAGGTTTAGCCCACCTACCCTGGTGCCTTTCTGCTGAGAAGTGGAAATCCCTTTACCAATGTCATCCTAGATCTTTAAGGCACCCCCCCCCCCCCGGACCTTTTATACTCTCCCCTTCTCTAGCACAGCCTCTGGGGAGAAGGAGAGGAATCCTGTCATTAGCTACTGCTGTCTTGCCCTCTGCTCTGTCCTTGACCCCCTCATCATCAAGAACCTTGGGACCATGTAGGACCCTGGGGCTTCCAGGATAGAGGGCAGGGATGAGAGAAAATCAAAGTGACCAGGAATCTCTGGATATGCCATGGCTCGGGCTCCGGTGCCAGCCCGACTTCAGCCTGCGCCGCCACACTCACCGTTCAGACAGACGTCGCTGAGCTGCTCCACAAGTTGCTGCAGATTCATCTTTTTCAAGGCGTCCAGCACCACTCTCACAGCTCCGTGCGCGCCGCACATTCCAGTGAGTTGAGCCGCCAGGTCCACCCGACTCAGGCCCTGCAGCTCCCCGCGGCCCAGCTGCCGGCAGCCGTCAGACAGGGTCGTGGTCTGCAAGTAGAACTTTAATGTCTTGAAACTTTCCTCCTCGAGGTCATTCAAAGCAAACAGCAGAGCCCTCCGCGGGTCCCGGGCCAGAGCCATGGTGATCCGCGGGTGGAGTTGGGTTCAGACCAGGGACCTGAAGAAGAGAGGAGAAGAGAGGTCCCCGCGGAGAGGAGAGCAACCTGAAGGCAGTTCCACCAGTCTGGGTGCCGGGCGCTTGGCCAGCAGCTGGGTGAGGCCAAGGCGAGAGAGTTGTGTGCACAGTCCAAAGCAAAGCGAATGACCAGATGAACAAGGAACTCCTTGTCATTCCCCTGATGCCTCTTTGCCAGGTCACATGGGTGAAGGTGTGGGCGTAGAGGGAGGGATTGCTGTGGATGTATTGATCTCTCCTTCCCTCTCTCACACATTCTCTCTTAGGTCCTGAATGCCTTCTTCACTGATTTGGATTTTTTTAAAAAATAATAAATAAATAACATATTTATTGAATTTTCTTTTAAAGCAAACATGTCTCCGACCCTCTGGCAGCATATAGAGCTGGTGCGCACAGCGAGCATTTTTTGACAACACTGGGCACAGCTCGATGCCTCATCCCACTGGCCTTCGCCCATCAGCCTCACGGACGCAGCTATCCATGGAAATCTTCTAACGCTGAGAAGGAGACCTGCATCGTGAAAAGAATAAGCAAGGTCACTTCTGAGTGCTTACGATCTCTCAGGTGCTTTGCCTATATTGTATTTTTGTGATTGTGACCCTCACAGAAACCGTCTCAGCGACTGCTCATTACAAAACCATACTCCCATCCTATCAATGGACACAAAGGCAGGGTTTAAATGAGGATCCATTTAGAAAGAGAGGTGAGAAGGGGAAGGCCTGGAAAGGCAACTTGAGAAAGCAGAGAGCCTCTAGAGGCCAAACACTACCCGAAAACATAGACCTCGGTATCTGTCACGGAAGTGGCCCGGTGAAAGGAAAGGAATGCTGGCTTGTTGGAAATATAGAATGACACTGTCACTAGACTGGCTATCTTCATTAAAAAAGCAACAATCAATACAAAGTTTTCACAGACTGGAAGGAGACCGAGCACCTAACACCAACGGAGAATCCATCTCCTCAGTGTACCATGTCTGATGGTGCTCAAACCCGTGTTGGGGAAGGATATAGATTCCCAGGAGTCAGATAAGTAGCTCTAATACTTGGGTACAAATCATGCTTGCATAGGAATAATGAAAGTGCTACTGACTATTGAAGTCATTAAAATGGCAATACAGACATGTTGAAAGGACTAACTACTCATGGACTGGAATGGGCAGTTCCTGAATAATGCCTAAAACTGACTCAACAGAAGTTAGCAGTGTTCATACTCAGGCTCTTTCCCATTAGACAGCAACAGGAGAGAGAACACGTTGGGAACCTGTGCGTAGCGGGGCCTCGGGCTGTACGTCACAGGCCAGTTGGGAAAAGCAGACTCTGTTGGAGTGAGAACAATTCACAACAAAGCCCTGGGCTGCATGAGCAAATCTCTGCAGCCCAGTAAGTTCATGCAGAAAGAGGAAAAAGCAATGCCAAGGCCGATGCCTGCTAAGAGGTCACCTCACACCTGGGGAGCCGGGGAGGAGGTGGGGGTGGTTCAGTTCCCTGATGCTGGCTGCCCAGCAAGCAGGGTCCAAAGACTTAGGCAGTGAGTCCTTTATTTCTAACCAGATAACTCCCCAGCCAAGTGCACTTACACCCAAACCCACTGGATCCCTCCTGTTTGGGGGGTGTTAGCATTCAAGCGATGGGGTGACCAGTCAAACTTTGGGAACCTGAACTCTACCACGTACAGTGTTGGACTGGAACAGATCAAAAGCCTCCTAAGGTGCTGGGAAGCAGAAGCACCCACATCTTTCATCTGAAGATCAGTGGTAAGAACAATTGCTCACCAGAGGAGAACTTGACCTCATACCTCTGCAGATCAATGTTGAGGAACAAAGAAGGGCCTTAGGGACAAACTATTCAGGCACCAAGGGGGAAAGAGGTCATCAGACTGACAGTCCCACTCTCTGAAACCCCTTGATCCTTTCAACATTTACAGTCCTGACCAGGACAGTTTATCTAGTGAGGAAAATAAATTCCAAAGAACATGGGCCACCTTTGCCATTGCATCATGTCTGTGATTGTTGGGCTTATCAGAACAAAGAAGAGGAAATGATAACCATCTGTTAGCAGTTCCAACAAGGAGAAAAACAGTCTAGAAGGCTGCTGCTGGCTTGGTTCCGGTTTAGAGAGCCAAAAGCCCAAAAGGTCTTGGCAGGAAAGGGATTTCTCCAAAAGAACTGTTTCCAAGAAGGAAAAGGATGGCTATACTGCCTCATATGATTGACCTGGAAAACTATATTCAGAAGTAGATTCAGGGAAAACTCGCTATAAGCCCAAAGAAAGCTAGGCAGATAGAACTAAAGTAAGGAATTGCTAGCTCTAAAGAGAAAGAAACATAATAGTAAACTACAATACTCAGGTATAAATCATGCATTCATAGGAATAATGAAGTAACTACCGAATATTAAAGTAATTAAAATTGTAATACAGACATGTTGAAAGGACTAACAGCTGGTGGGCTGGAATGGGCAGTTCCTGAGCAATGACTAAAACTGATTCGACAAAAGACAGCAGTGTACATACACAGGCTCCTTTGAACTGCAGAGATGGAATAACTAGAATCCTAAAGTGTCCCTAGCTTTCTGAGACGTTCCCCTCAGGGGAAAAGGTGGGGGGGGGGGGGAGAAATGCTGTGTTTGTGCATGAATTTTTCCAATGACTTTAAGAACTCTATGCACTTTTGACGAAATAAAAATGAATTTTACAAAGAAAGAATGGGGCTAAAGGAGTCGTGGTAGCCGATAGGCAACGCTTTTATAAACTTTGGCAGCAAAACAGCCCTAGAAAGGTAATGAGGCGACATGGGAAGTGTGGAGCCAAGAGAAGACGCTCTTTGTTTTGACATGGAAGGGAAGGGAAGACGTTTGAGTGCTGAAGAAAGACATAAAGGTGACAGATTAAGGAGACGGAACACCAGAAGAGAACACTGTGAATGTAAACTGAGATAGGATTCAATCCGGAGATGAAAGAAGCCTTTAACAGGCGGTGTAAATCTTTTTCACAGAGAAAGACAGGGTTTCGTTATACGTTTTGTAGTCAAGTGGGGAAGGGTGATTGTGTCTGTGGTCCTTTCTATTCTCCGTAGAGTCTGAGATAAGCTTCTGCATCCCACGTATTTGAAGAGGGGAGAAGCTCAGGAGGCAGTCCGAGAAAGCCTGAATAACAGCAGGAAGAGGAGCCGCCACGCTGAGACTTGGAGACAGGGCGACAAGGCAGCAAAGAACTAAGTCTAAGAGAGCGCAATCAAAACGGGGTAAAGACACAGTCACGTGACTAGAGTAGGGGGAGAGGGGAGAACAAAGAGACCATTTATTGTGAAGGAATCCAGTCTGCTTCCTCTGGATCCAGAGATCTTTCTGTGTCACACCTGAAGGAACTAGGAATAAGATACATAAAAACCAATGTTAATTGGTGGGTGGAGGGAAGAAATTAAATGAAGCCTCCATTCCTATAAACCATGGACTGGCTGTGGCCAGAATTAGACAATAGAACTATTGAGTCCCCAAAAGAGGCAGAGGAAAAAGGATGGAAAGAGAGAATCAAAAGAGAAAGGTAGAGGTAGAGAAACGAGCAGGAAAACAGAGAGAAAAAGACACAAGGTTAGCTTCTCTATCAATCTCTCTCCTCTTCCTCTCTCTTCCCCTCTCATATTCACAAACACTGCAGATGCATATGCATACACACTCACTCCACATACAAGATGTTCCTTGACAGAAAATCCTCAAGAAACAAAGATAACCAGGAGGGAAAAATATGGAGGAAATGCCAAGCTATTAGTCTCCTCCCTTTGTGCCCACCATGGAAGTACATACTAAGGCAAAGTTGAGTACACATCTTTACCCTTCTGTTTTCACTCTTCCTTTTGCATTTCACAACAGAGGTCTCTACCTCCCTTTCATAAGCTCTCTCCCATTTAAAAAACTCTGTTGCCACTAAGTCTATTCCATCTCAGGGGATGCCCTTGTGTTATAAAGTAGAACTTCTCCATGGGGTTGTCCTGGCTGCAGTCTTTCTAGAAATGGATCTCCAGGCATTTCTCCCACAGTGTTGCTAGATGGGATTGACCTGCCAGTGTTTCCATTAACAGTCAAGCATGTGCAAGCCCATACTCTCTTCTACAAAAAGCCCTGTGAAATGGTGTCTCCAGGTCCTCATGAGGCCTACCTTCTACACCTGGGTGAGTTTTGATGGTAATAGCAAACAGAGTTGGCCAGCTTAATGGTCCCATTAAGGCAAAGGCCCCATACCCACGTGTTAGGGCCCTGTCTAGGCTGCTAGAGGCTAATTTTCCTCTAAGACCTGCCACATCTTCTTGGAGGAGAAAGGAGCCATCAATGTCTGTCCCCACTGACTTGTCCACTCCTGAGACGTCTGGGGTCCTTTTGCCATGTAAAATAAGCAGGCTGGAAAAGCACTTGATAAAATTACCATGGTCATCCATAAACCTAGATGGCTCTGGAATTGATTCTCTCTCTCTCTTTCTCTTTCTAACAGTTTTTTTTCCTTGCATCACTGCCCTGATGGGAGTTGGAAGCCCAGCCTTACTCCTGGAGAGCTGCTGCTGGATTTGAACCATCAACCGTGTGGGCTGAAGTCCCACACTCAAGCACTACACCACCGGGGCTCAGCTTTTCTAACAGTTTTATTAGCACTTCATCCACATTTCAATAATCCAATCGTATCAAGAAGAGTTGAACAACTGTCACCATATCCCATTCCAGAACATTTTCTTCTTCTTTGTTCTCATTATTCATGTCATTTTTCCTTAATTGTGGCAAAAATATACACAACAAAGCATTCTCCAATGCCACAACTTCTACTTGTAAGATTCAGTACTCTTGATTATATTCTTTATGTTGCACAGCCTTTATTGATGTCCTTTTTGAAATTATTCCTCCACCAATGACATAGGCAAAGGTAAAAGGGTGGAAACAGATACAGAGTCAAGGGAGAGCAACAACACTTTCAATGTTCCCTAAGCAACAACACTTTCTCCTTCACCTATGGTAACCATTGGTCGAGATTGAGTTAATTTATTTTTATTAGCTTTCTTAAAATAGCACTCACCTCCATCACTTTTAAAATGAGTTGTCTATGCATCATCACAGTCAGTTCTAGTGTGCCCTTCCACTCCCGCATTCGTTATTTACTTTCCAAATCCCCTCACCCTTCCCACTTTCCACATTCCCTCCAAATCCCCCATAAACCATTGCATCAGTTATTGTCTCTATACATCTACTCCTCCTGTGCTTCACAAACTGGGACGCCCAACATAAACAATTTTTAAAAACAGCAAGCAGAAAATAATAATATGAAGAGGAAAATACAAATAAAAAGTAAGAAAGAAAAGACCATCATCAAGATGTCAAAGCCAGAGAAGAAATTCCTGTCATGGACAAGCAAGAAATACTTGAGCCTAAGACAGATTCAGGTTGAGTCAAGTGGGAGGTCAACTGACCAAACATCAAATTATATCACGTTCAACCCACCATAATCAAGTTTGCCATCATCTCTGTCTGATAGTAAGACCGAGTCCCTTGCCTGTGCCTAGAGGGGATCTGGCAGAGGCTTAATTGGACCAGATACTCTGCCGATGGATTTTGGCTCCCACTGTCCTCCATTGCCCTCTGCAAATTGGGTGTTCACAATTTAGGCTCTAATATTTTTCCCTTCGTCATATTTGGATTTTGTTGTTATTGTCATCTGCAGCTCATACAGTCTGGTGTGCTTCTTCTGTGTGGACTTAGTGTTTGCTCTCTGTAGCACATTCCTGAGTCCCTGGGAAAACAGTATGCCCTAACACAGTGGCCGACTCTTTGGGTGTGACTCTGCGCCTCTGAAGGAACATTGAAAACATTTGAAGGTTACTATTTCACATCACGGTGATTTCATTTGTTTGGAAAAACATATCTAAGGCTCTTGAGTGGTTTTAAAGTTGTTAGGAGGGACAGGATTGGCTCTTCAGCCTCAAGAGTTTGCCAACCCCTGCCCTAGACTTTCAAATGCACCTCAGTGTTCAGGTAGAGTGGGCTGGGCTCTGACCCAAGCCGGGGTTTACTCCCAGGACTGAGGTAGTAACTTGACGAAGGTCCAACCTGTGCTGAGACGAAACCAGGTGTGGTGAGTTGAAACCCAGAGGACAAAGAGAGCATCACCAGGTGGATAAAGATGAAATCTGCTCCCAAAGAAGCCAGAGGTCAGAGCCAGGCTCTGTCATGAAGGACAACACCTACAAACAAGAAATGGAATTAAAGGCCAAAGGAAGAGACACATCAGTCTTCCAAGTGTTAGAAAGCAGAAATAAGAAGGATTAGTCTCGGAGTCAGACAGAAGCTCATTGTGATGTAAGCTAACAGTGAATAACATCCCAGATGCACACAATGTGCAAACAAGAAACCCCAGGCTCATTCAGTGGCAGGGCTGGCCTAGCAGGGTACAAAGGCTTAAGGGACATGGAATAGCAGGGTAGCTCTAAGCCCTCTGAGGTCACCTCTCCAGAATATCATTTCAATTAATAAAAGGAAGGCATGCCTGATATGTACAACAAGTGAGTGAACTTCAGAAAGATTCTGTGTGAAAGAAATCAGGCATTAAAAAGTACACACTGTATTATTAAAATTATATGAAATTCTGCAATAGGAAAAGTAAATCTGGCCTATGGTCAGAGGTGAAGGCGGCATAGAAATGAGCACAAGGCACTTTGGAGAGGAAGTAGATGTTCTGTTTTGATTGTGGTTGAGAATACATTGGTGTGTATTCATGAAGCAATCCATTTTATTGTGTATTGAATAAAGCAGTTATTGAATCAGAATTACACCTCAAGAGTGTTAATTAAATGAGATTTCATTCCTCTTGGATTAATCATCAGTGTCCCTGAAAGCTGCAGTCAAGAAATCAAGTGTGTGTAGGGGGTGAAGGGAGGGGAATGTTCTAATTATCAGAATTTGCGATGTATAAAGAATTAATATAGGAAAAATAGAGGTAACCAAAAATCAAACAGAATGCATAAAGATTGTTATCCTAGTTATTAGTGAGCTGTGTGAATCTAGGAAAACTGGAAGTTATAGGAAATGAAATAGGGTACATAAAAATCAATGTTCTAGGCACTAATCAGCTGAGATGGTCTGGTAGTAGCCACTGTGAGTCAAAAATAGTATGGTTTTCTGTAATGTGAATGGCATAGCAAGAGGAATGATGTTGCATTCTTTGTAAGAAAAGGACATTTCGGGCTGAGCCCCGGTGGCGTAGTTGTTGTGCGCTGGACTGTGGCCCACTGGGATGGAGGTTCAATTCCAGCTCCATAAGAGCAAAGGCTGGGCCTCCTACTCCCACCACCAGAGGGCAGTGATGCCAAAAAAAAGGACATTTCAATATCTATCTTGAAGTGTAATGCTGTTTGTGATGAGATTATAGGTGTAGTCAAGAAAATACAGTAAATACAAACATCCACATTTATGCACCAACCATCAAAGCTAACAGTGAAGAAGTTAATGAATTCTACCAATGTTTTCAGTCTGAATTGATTCAAACATGCGATCAAGATGCATTGATAATTGTCTATTGAAATGTGGAAGCTGGAAACCAAGAGGAGGAAAGAGTGGTTGGAAAATATGGTCTTGGAGATACAAAATGACACTAGAGATCACATGACAGAGTTTTGCAAGACCAACAACTTGTTCATCACAAATGCCTTTTCAGCAACACAAAAGGTGGCTGTAGACATGTGCTTCTCCAGATGGAATGCACAGAAATCCAGGTGAACTACATCTATGGAAGAGACAATGGAAAAGTCCAAGATAGCAGCAGCTAAAATGAGGAAAAATCTAACTCTAGAAAGACCATCAATTGCTCATATGTAACCAGGGTGAAGCTAGAAAAAAAAAATTAAAACAAGTCCAGAAGAGCCAAAATACAACCTTGTGTATCTCCAACCTAAATTTCAAGAACATGTCAAGAACCTATTTGACTCATTGAACACTAATGACAG